>JBCEWC010013481.1:0-15038 GCA_038996855.1 Solanum aculeatissimum
GAAATACCTTATAATGTTCATAGATAGTGTGATTACAGGTTGGTTCTCCCGAGCCTGGTCGGCAACGGGTGCCAGTCTGCCTTAATGGGATTTTGGGCGTGACAATTCACTTCTTGTTTTGCCTTGTTCCTTTTATTTCTTTCACTCATTTTCTACATTGATTTTGAGTTTCAAGATTTATTTTGATCCAAGCATAATAAGAAGTCAAATAATAAAAACAAACAATATAAAAAGTTAAATTTTGTACTTTTAACTACCTTAAAATCATCAGAGCTGAAGTATTCCACCAAGAATTTCCATTCAGCTTCACTAACATCTGTTGGTATGTTTTGCAAGCTTTCCTCTTTTGTAGTAAATTTCTTAAAATGATCATGATGTCTACTACGATGATATCAGTGCAAAATTTTTGTTGTTGAAGAATAGTATCCCAATTGTGTTGTATGTCTGGAAGCTGAAAGGTGTCCTGCACTCAAAATAGCATAAAAAATTATTTTTAATAAAATTTATATTAGTTTGTTCTGAAGCTAATCGTATTTCTACAAACAAATTCAGGAAACTTATTCTAGAAAAATAAAATATTGTTTTACACCCAGATATGTGGATATTTCCCAGTAATATATCACTGAAAATAGACACATAAATGCAAAACAGAATTCAATACATAACACTGTATTCTTCTCTTTGTTGCACAAACAAGAATCCATAACACGTCTTTTTTCCCTAGTGAATCAAAGATGAGTCTTCTAGAAATACACGAGATGAAAATTGATCATAAGAAAATACTTCACTAAAACATATCTCAAATAAAAGTTACTACTCAGTCATTAGGACTCAACTCCTTGGTATATCTTCATCTAGTGGATAAGTGAACTAATCAGGATCCATGTTCCATGTAGGAACCACTATTCATTGCCAAGGCTCAAATGTGTATACAGGAAATTTTGCGTCCACTTGACAATAAGCAAATCTGATGGGCGACTCAAAACATACCAAAGCCCATAAAACTTGTATTTACTGAACATCCATACAACAATCTTGATGATCCATCACTACAACTCATATGAGGAAAAACTAAAACTCAATCTTCCCTCATTTGTCGATTTCAGTTTCAACTTCTGAAATGGACTACTATTAGGATCGTAATAGAAGACATTGTCGTCGGCTCGTCGCTACAAGAGAAGCAAACATAGTAAAAATCAGCTATTGTCAATCCATAGTCTGTTCCAACATTCACAAAGTATTGTTCTTTCCATCTCATGAATATGTTATTCAGGTCCAGTGATTTATTGTCATCGACATCCACTTGGCTCAAAAGGGGTGAAAATGAAAACTTGGTCCAGTGCTTTCTGTCATCTTCTGATGTGGCGCCCCATTTGCCAGTGAAGAAAGTATAGTTCTTAGTATCAACAATTTCTCCTTCCCAGAAAGTAACTACTAGTGTATCTTCCATAGGAACATTAAGAGCTTCTATTGTACCACAGAGATATCCATGGTCAAGGTCACAACCTTGAATTCGTACATTTACTCTCCAAGCTTCGTCTTTTTGCTGACTTGAGACATTCTAAGTCCTAGGAAATGCCTGTCCAACACTTAGCTAGAAGGGTACAAGCTGGAGGCAAAGCGTTTCCTGAAGTTCCACCTGAAGGTTGGGAAAGTGTGGAAGAAGTCTCCACAACCCTCGCATGCATTTTTCCCTTCCCTCGAATCCATAGCACCTGATGTTCCTTTCTTTGTTGCTTTCATGGGTAACATCTACCAATTTAATAGGATGTGCAACTTCTTCTCTCATTCATTTCTAATTCCATACTTAGATACGCAAATGCTTAAAATTACTAGTCCCATATTTCCCAACTCAAATTCTTGTCAAGTAATGTCTTTTCATTTATGAGGATTGCGAGTATTTATTACAATAGAATAGTTTCTAGAGCATGACTCAGGATGCCAAATGATAACAAAAGACACCTAATGGAAATGTATTAGCATTTTCATAAGTCCCATAATATTCAACTTTTCTCACTAGCATCTATACTTGATCCTGCATCCGCAAGTGCATCAGCCATCATTTTTGCTCTATTCTGAGTTTGTCTTTCCACAGCGACCATATAGAAGCCAATTGCACTTCCAATTGCACAGACCCATAAAATCCTCCCTGACCATTTGCCAGCAATGATTCATCTATTCCCAAATCCTATCAACTAAAATAGTGAAAATTAGTTATCGCCTGTCGTTGGTTGCCTAATATTCGACGCTTGTATTTCTACAAAATTTAACATATGTAATACCAAATTTCTCACTCAAATCTCTGCATAAATAAATTAACACAGTGCATCATTGAAAGTTTGTAAAATTCTAGTTACAAATAACAACTGAAAATAAATTTCACTTAGAGTTATACTCTTCTTCAAAAGGCTCTCGGCACATGTTAACTTAAACTACGCCGGAAGTGTTCCATGGCGAGAGAAAGGGAAGAGGGCATGGACGAGGCCGTGGAAAGGCTAAGAAAATACCCATCTTAGCATTCGGTAGCTCAGTAGAAACTAAGATTACACAAATACCTGGAACACAAGGGAAACACAAAGAAACTTCAATAGGTACAGTGAAGAACAATGTCGAGGCAGAGGGGATTACACTGGAGGTCAAAATCAACAATTGAGGATACAAATCTGAATACACTTCTCACTAGAATAGGCAATCGCACTTCATTTACGGGCATATAATGCAAGGGGCGGTACAGACCTATGGAATAATGTTTTGAGATCTAGCCAAACAACCAGATAAACCTAAAGTTGCACAATCATGGACTAAATTGTTCACCAAGAACAAGACTGCAACTAATGGTATGAATCTGAACTATATTCCTCCCATGGTGATTGAAAGGCAAGTTGTGGTTCAATTGGATAAACTAGAATTTGAAAAAGAGGTGGATAAATGGATATGTGCTACAATAGCATATTTTATTAGGGAGACACCAGGCTACAATATGATGCAAAGATACATTCAATAAAATTGGGCTAAAGGATACTTTGTAATTAAATTTAAATCTCGTGTTGATATGCATGATGTGTTCTATCCAGGACCAAATACAATTAAAATAGACCTATCATACTTAAGCCTTGGACTAATGACTTTAATTTTAGTAAAGAGTGTCCCACTAAAATAGCTTGTGTAGTGGGCATCCCAATATATGCAAATGAATGCGCACCTAAACAAACTCAAATTCTCTTATGCAAGGATGCTCATCGAGGTTAATGTCACTAAGACTCTACGAGAGAAGATAGTGGTGATGGACCCTTTTTGGAAGCAATTTTTGCAACAAGTAGAATATGACTGAAACTCAAAGTTTTGTGACAAATACCAAATAGTGGGCCATAAATACAATATACAAGTGAAACAGAACAGGAACCTCCTATGAGGGTGATGTAGGAGTGGAAAGCTAAAAGAAATAATCACCAAGCAGAGTTAAAAGTGCAACCAACTAAGAGCGTATAGCGAGTCGATCAATATGAAAGCTCTAAGACCTCATATTCACCACCACAACAGAAGACCGGAGTACAGGAGACATCTAAGGATATGATCACTAGTTAACCAAGCCTAGAGCTTGATAATACAATTTTTTCCAAAATGACTTACCAGAAGAATAAAACACTAAGTGTGTTGGAGAAAGAAAGAGGCATGACCATAGATCATCCCTCGAATAGAGGAGGGGGGATTTTAGGACTATTAATGCATTGGTTACTTTAGAATATACAACAACAATAACATACCTAGTAAAATTCCACAAGTGAAATTGGGATTTAAATAAGATATATAAACAAAAGGAGCTTAGGAACTATATGGTTATCAACAAATAAAGATGGAAAGAATAATTGAAACAAGAGTGAAGGAGCATAATTGTAATCGAATCCACAACTACATTGCTAATAAATAGGGACAACACACAAACTATTTGGAGGCAAGTAATGGGAGAATATGGTTAACTTGAAATGCACCATGCTACAGTGTCCAACTAATGAGAAGTTATGCAATTTATTCACTATCAGATCACAAGTGTAAATAGTAAGATAAATTATTTGTTGATGGTCATTTATGGATATAACACACTAGAACAAAGATGGGCCTTATGGATCAGTCTTCGAACAGTAGTCCAAGGAATTGTCAAACCTTGGCTATTGTGTGGAGATTTTAATGCAATCCTTCATCCCCAAGATAGACTAATAGGAAATCCAGTTACTTATAGGGATATCAAAGATTTTTCAGAGTGCTTACAAGACCTACACCTATCTGCACTGAATTAGAGGGAGATTACTACACTTGTACCAATAGACAACATGGAGCACAGAGAATATGTAGTAGAATTGACAGGGCCATAGGTAATCATGAATGGATGCTACACTAGGGATATATATGTACTGAGTATGACCTCCCTAACATCTCAGACCACTCTCCTTTTATCTTAGCGATGAAGAAATACATTGCAGATCCAAGATTCCCTTCAAAATATTTAAGGTCTGTGTAAAACATAATCAATACACTGAGTTACTTTAAGGTGTCTGGAAACAACATCATTCAACTAACTTCATGAAAAGCATGTGGAGGAAACAACAAATATTGAAGATTGCATTGAAGAAGCTCAATACAGAAATTTAAGGACATAACTCAGAGGATCATTAGTGCTAGACAAGAACTGCAAGTCATTCAAGAACAACAAAGAAATCAATTCACTGAAACTTTATTAGATGATGAAAAGTAGATCATTATCAAAATAGAAAAGTGGAACAACATTGAAGAAAGTATCCTTAAACAAAAATCCAGAGCTCAATGGATCAGACTAGGGGATACTAACTCCAACTATTTCTCTGCCATGATTGAAAAAAGGATACACAAAAAGAAAATTTTACAACTCATCACTCATAAAGGAACCAAATTAATAGATACAAAGGAGATTAGGCATGAGATTATGAAATTTTATAATAATATAATGGGAACTACTAAAACTAGCCTTCCTATAGTTAATTCAGTTATTATGAAAAATGGTACAATCCAGGACCATCATCAGAGAATTGACATATGGTCTAAAGTTAAAATATTGATCATTTCAGCAACAACAAAAAATACAGAGAGCTCGGCAACTAGTAATATCATTATGGATTATTTACCATTTTAATATTTAAAAAAAAGTCAGAGAATGAAGTAATTTACCAGCATATAAGCAACTCCTATCTTTGCTAGATCAGGAACTTCCTTCCAATTCTTGACATCATGTCTAGAATTATGAAGAACCTTCACTGAGAACTCAGTAATAAAATCTTTAGCTCCAGGACCTACTACTACTGTTCAATTTGGTGGAATAATCACCTCAACTTTTTATTTTTATTTTCCTTGCGTTTCTTTTGGGTTGAAAACCCTGTTGTCTTCCCTCTCCCCTTTCTCTATTTTTCTTCAACAATACATAAAGATATTTAAATATATATAAAATAACATCTATGATCTAGAGTAGAGATACAATTTAACAAATGAAAAAACTTACCTAGAGAATTGCAGTTACATCGGCAATTTCACTATTATTAGAAATATGCATATTTGTCATCATGATTGGATGTAAGAACACCAACAATACAACATCCAGTGGAATTTCACTACATGATTGATCACAACATATTATAATATGATATAAATAAAAAAAACTAGTCAAAAATACAAATTGTGAAAGCAGAAATAACAATTAATAAATAAATATAATGTCAAAATAATCAAAAATAAAATAATGCTAAAGAATTGAGAGAAACAAATAAAGTCGGCAAGGTGATAAAAAATAAAATTTCTAAGAACTAAGTGATTCAAAAACAAAATTTTATCTTGATGACGAGTTGAAATCACAACCAGTCATCATCCTCAACTTCATCATATTCATTAGTATCTTCAATTGTTGCAGAATCCCAGAAGTCATCCATATTTTAATTATCAGACTCATGCACAACTTTAAGTCTACTTTGTTTTTCACTGAGAGAAGTTGCTTCAACACTCACTCTATCAATATCTTCTCTTTGTATTCTAATGTTATCATTTTCCAACTCTAATTGTGAATTTGCTTCTCCTCTTTCGACTAAGTCAAATGAATGGATCACTTGTGTAATGGAGTTGTGTTATATCTACGCATACGAATCCATATTCATCTTTCTTTAACCTCTACTTTGACTACGATCTTGAGGAGGAACTTCAAACCAGTCACATTGAAATAATATAACTGATTTATTGTTCATATATTAAATCTCTAAAATTCTTCTTTATCTTTCCAAAATAATCGACATTTCATATATGTTCATCATTCTTCACAACCACACCACTATTTTGAGTTTTCAAACCTACTCAGATTCCATGGTTCAAAATCAAAAATCATTCAAGATATATCCACTATAACAAAAAACTCGAGGATCCGGAGGCCTTGCCAAAATTAGTAATTCTTTAGTAATTCAATTATCACCATTCTCATTTAATTGTACCACCTATAATATTTTAATTACGAAATCACAAATATTAATGTTATTTAAAAAAAAAAAAATTTATGAACCATCAAATAATTGATTTTACCTTTTCTTCAAACCATAAAGGAAATTCATTCTTGTGTCTCTTTGCTACATTTCTATTATTCTCCTTTATTAAAATTTCTAAATGTTCCCTATAGAATGTGAAAATTTGAAAAAAAAAATAAACAAAAAATACAATACAATTGTAAAGTGTGAGTAAGAAAATGATATAAAGATGAAGTATATCTTACTCAATCCAAGATCTGACTTCCTCACAATTTTGGAGAATGTAAAAATGGGCTTGATTGATTTTAAAAGTACTCAAATTTGTCCAAGAACTCCCTCCTAGTGGTTTACCATGACAACTAAATATAGAGATAAGCTATTGTGATCTATGTCAGAAAAATCAGAATTCCTATTTGGACAATTTTCCTTCATTTTCATATCAGTTAAATATCTAGAGCACAATATCATGCACTTCCCTGCAATATGGCCCTCAACAATTAATCCTTCTGCACGATATTTATTGTTCATGATCTGCATATTCCTTTCTATATAGTATGCACTTACTAACATATGCATCTATCTTTACATAATCTAAACTCAAATCTTTTATTATCTTTTGAACTTTATAAACAGAATTCGGAGCATATTTTCTTTGGGTAAAGCTTCACTCAGTAATTTCAATAAAGAATCAAATGAAGTATTACTCCATCCATGGATACACTTCATTTGAAAAAGACGCACTATAAAAGAGAGTTTGGTGAACTTTTCACAATTTGGATACAATCAATTTTCTGCATCCTTCAATAACCTATAGAAATGCTTAGCTTCTGTATTAGGCTCTTGATTTTCTAACTCAGTTATCTCATTAACGTCATGACTATTACTAGGAGCACCATGATATATATCATGCAACAATTCAAGAACAGGAGCATCATCATTTTCTAAATTTGAATCTTCACTAATATTTTCATCATGTGAAGATAAATCTAGCTCACCATGATGAATTCACTTTTTATAAGTTTGATTCATTTCCCACCTATGTAAATCTATTCTCACTTCATCTCTCATTTTTCAAAGCACATTATTACATTTTATGCACGGACATTGAATTCTTACACCAACCTCAAGATTTGAAAATGCAAAGTTCAAACATTATTTCACTCTATTTAAGTATTGTGATAACGCCCTATGTCCAATAAGTGTCCAACTTTTATCCATTATATACTTACCTACAAGGAATTTCAAATCAATAAATAGAAAATTATATGATTTTTTAATCAAAAAATAAAAAAAATGTAGAGAAAGACTTCATATAAAAAAGAGTTAATATAAAGATCAAAAAGTTAACTTGCTGAAAAATTGCACATATTTGCAATGTTAAATAACTCAAACAGGCCCCAAAACAGAACAAACCAAAGCAGATAAAAAATTAGAGTAAGTGAAACCAACAGATATGGATAAATAAACAAAATCATCCAGATGCTAGAACTGAAGCACAAACTAAAGTTAAAACCCATACAGTGAATGAGGAGGGATGGAAACAAGTAAAGGGGAAATCTACCAGAAAACACCTTGTTGTGACTAGTCAAGAAGGAGACCAAGGTGAATTTAATAATATTTTTATTCCATTGCAAGAGACTAATTCCTAGCAGGTATTTCAAGCTACAATGGACATAGAAGAAAGGAGGCAGAGTAGTAAACAGAAAGGAGGCAAGCCTACTGATCCACCTTCACAGAAAACACAATGATAATAGCCTCCTGGAATGTAAGGGGCTTCAATAAGTAGTTCAAGCACAAGGAGTTCTCTCAAGTAATAAATAAAGAGAATATCATAGTGTTAGCTATAACTAAAAGATCTTGGATGTGATGGTTTTATGCATATTTCTTTAAGAAAACATGGCCTGTTGTGGGAGAGGAGATCTCAGAAGTTGTGCTCCACTTCTTTGAATCCTCATGGATGTACAGTGCCATCAATTTCCCCATGGTCACATTGGTGCCTAAGGTACAATCTCCTTCCTCCATAAAGGAATTTTGACCAATCTCATGTTGTACACTACTTTACAAATTAATCTATAAGGTGCTAACCAAACAATTACAAGGTGTGATTGACAACTTAGTTTATAATGGATAGGATGTTTTCGTGCCTGGTAGAGTCATTACTAATAACATCTTACTGAGCCATGAGTTTTTCCCTAGATGCATATTGAAGATTGACATGCAAAAAGCATATGATTCTATTGAAGGGCCTTTCCTAGAATAAATTTTAATCGATCTAAATTTTTCTACTATTTTTGTAAGGTGGATTATGACATGTGTGTGAACAATCTCTTACTCTATTATCATTAATGGCAAATCGTCAACCCTTTTTGCAGCTAAGGAAGGTCTTAGATAAGGTGATCTCCTTTCTCCCTTTCTATTTGTGTTATGCATGGAGTATTTCAGTAAACTCATGAAGAAGTTGGAGAAAATCCAAATTTCAACTATCACCTAAAATGTGCTAAGCTTCATCTCTTACAACTTGGATTTGCAAATGATTTATTTCTATTTTATAGAGGAGGTATTATATCTGTCCAATACCTATTCAATAAATTTCTATGTTTCTCCAAAGCTTCTGGTCTCACTGCAAACCTCTCTAAGAGCTCAATGTATTGCGAAGGGGTCTCAACTAAAGTACAACAATAGATAATAAATGTCCTAGGCTTTACAAAAGGTGAATTACCCATAAGATATCTGGGAGTACCCCTGAGCAGCAAAAGAGTGTCCACTGTCCAATGTTAACCTCTCATTGAGAAGATTCTAGGGTGGATAAAGTCGTGAACATCTAAATTTTTATCATATGCAAGCAGGGCACAATTGATCAAGTCTATGTTTTTCTCCATTCAGGTGTTTTGGGCACAAAGTTTTGTTCTACCAAAGAAAGTGTTGAAGATAATTGAGGCTACTTGCAGAGTCTTTTTATAGAACAGTGGGCCAGAGCTGTCAAAGAAAGCACTTATGGCATGGGAAAAAAAATTCCGACCTGAGACAGCAGGTGGACTCAATATTTTGGATATTAGTTCCTGGAATAAGGCACCTATGATTAAGATTCTTTGGAACCTCATCCACAAGAAAGATAAGCTTTGGCTAAAATGGATCCATTGTTACTATGGAAAAAATAGGTACCTATTTGCTAATATTCCTAAACAAGCATATTGGATTGTGCAAAGGATCCTAAAAACATCAAAGCATATGGTAACAACTAGATGTAATATGACTGATTTATACAATTTAACATAGTTCTCAACCAAGCAGGTCTATCTCATGGTTAGAGGTGCTTTCTAGAAGGTTGAGTGGAGAAAATTGGTGTGTAACAATCTAGGGGCTCCTCGATGGATATTCATTCTTAGATTGGCTACACATGGAAAGCTATATACCAGCGATAGACTAGTTAAATAGAGAATGAACGTGGATCATACATGCCCTCTATGTGGTCCCGCTGGAGAGACTCATTCTCACCTGTTCTTCTCTTGTCATATGTCTTCTCAAGTATGGTTCAAGGTACTATAATGGCAAGGAGTGAGCAAATTACCTAGAAACTTGGAGTTTGAATTAGCATGGGCTAGTAAAAGTGCAAAAGGAAAGAGTGCTACAGATGAGATCTACAGACTAACTTTAAGTGCAACACTCTACCTTATATGGAGAGAAGGAAACCTAAACAACAACCAACTCTCAGGCAAAATGTTACAAAATGTGACCTTTTAATGCTTGGATAGATAGAAGTTATGTAATGAACTGGAAGTGTTGGGACAATTTATCCAACTCTTAGGCATCTCCTTTTGACTATGTACTCAAATATTTACTTTGGAAATAAATTTTGTTTATTTATCAAAAAAAGATCAAAAAGTGCTTTTAAGACCAATAATTCTTTTGTTTTCAACTACATGTCCTAAATTCATTCATATACAACCTCCCATATACAAGAGTATAAGAGTAAATAAAATAAGGGTACTCAATGTGATAGGAAGAATTTTTTTTCCAAAAGGCTAGAAAATTGGCTTCAGTTTCTAAGCAGAACCATTTAGAATGTGCTAATGTTTATCTATTTGTTGTCCATGAAAAATAGAATCAATTGGAATGTGCTAGGAATGTGCTAATATTCATCTATCTTCTGTTCATGAAAAAATTAGTTCTTATTATCATATCAAATGCAGTGATCATAAGTAATATTTTTCACTAATTGGTTGCTCTCAAATCCTTTTATGCTAAGAGTACAAGTCTATACACCCAAGAGACTTTTTCGGGAACTGGAAGCAGCAAAATAAGAATACATAGAGTCAATTTTAGTGTGAAGAAGGATCAAAAAATGAGAAAAGAAGCCACTCAGTGTAACTCGCAATTATAATCAAAACAGAGTGCTACATCTACAATGGACTAGTATTCTGGGAACAAAAGGAAGAAAGAACAGTAGTAATAAATTAAATACATCTTTACGTACCACTGTGTTTACAGTTGTAATTAGATGACTCAGCTCCACATTTGTAACAGAAGCCACATCCACACCCGCAAATATTAAAACAATGATGCATCAAAATTTGGCTACATAAAAATAAAGTCGACATAAAATCATATTGCCTATGAGTGGAATCAAAGCATCCAAGTTATCAGCTTTATTAGTTGCTTTGCCTGACAAAAAACAATAGCTATGAAGACTTTGTGGGATCACCAACTTGAAAAAATAAAATATGTAGCAGCCATTGAAAACGAAAGAGAAGGTGAAGCATTTTTGCTAAGCTAGATTTATCATAGCTTTAAAGAACCAATCTATTTACAAGCACACAAGATTTCATTGTGCAGCCAGCAATAGAACAAGTATAAAAACGAAAATCCTAGTGAGACAGAGGGGTTGCAATGGAGAATTTTACACATCTATGAAGGATTCACAAATTAAACACAGAAGTACAATAATCAAAGATACTAAGATAATCGTACACAAGAATTCACCAAACTTTGTAAAAAAGAGACTAAATTATAAAGAAAACTCGCCACAGGAGATTGACTTCAAGAACAATTTGTTGAAGTCAATTTGTTCCCAGTTGAACAATAAAAGAAAAAACTAGGTTTAACTTAAGAGTCCTTGTGGTTTAACCTTGGGGAAAAAAATTTGGGGAACAAAAACTTTTTGTCGGAAAACAAATAGCGGTAGGACGGAAAATTAAAAGAAAAAATATTTGTGCCTAATATATGTTAAATAGGTAAACTAGCAACAATTTAAAAAGCTAAATATTTTTAAAATAAGCAACAAATTTATTAAATTGTTGTCATTTATTAAAGTTCAGCAACAAAATCATAGTTGTTGGGAAAATGTTGTTGCGATTCTTTTATATCTGGAAATTAATATATTAATTATTAATAATAATAGAATATAGCAACAACACTAAAATATTTGGTAACAACCAAAATATTATTGTTAAAAATTAAAAGAAATACCAACAATAAAATTAAGTTGTTGTGATTTATTAATATAAGCCAACAAAAACATAATTGTTGCTAATTCCATACATTTTTGTAGTGGGATTAGGTGTAACATGGCAAATGGGGAACCCAAAGGTACCACAAGCCTCATTAGCATAAGTAAGCACATCATTGGTTGTGAAAGCATAAATCAAACATCACACAATTCAAAACTAAGAAAATCGAAACTTTGGACTCAAGCTATGGGGATAGAAAGGGAATAGAAATCTTCACCAATTAATCACAAACTAAGACTAATGGGACGGTTAATAGGACTCAAGCTATAGGGTAGTAAGGACTGAGGACGATTATCACATGCCATGAGCATCCAACAAATACATACAAGGGATAGGGACTAAAGGAAATCATCATAGTTACATAAGTATCTCAAGAGTCAAGCACTTCACATTATCCAACAACACCTCTAAGCATGAGTGGAACGGGGGCCAAGACATCTCCCAGGATCACCCTTAAAAGTAAATAATGAAAGTAAATAAGTCTTAATATAAGCAAGATAGAAAATGGTTGTTGTCCCTGGATTGGAGGACTCACCAATAGCAAATCTTCAAGCAAACCAACTAGCCACATGGAGGTAGATGAATAGGAGCTCCAGTCCCTACATGGTTAGATCATGTAAAAAAAAAAGTATGTGTTAGTACTAGAAATGTACTACATATGTGGGATGTAATGCCATAAGAGATCGTAAGTCATAATAATCAAGATGCATAATCACATACAATGGATATAAGCTCAATATGACATGAATGATCAATATGTTAGTCAAATCATGGATGAAGGACAATCGAATCTCATATCATCCCATACATATGTGGGAAGTGAGCACACCTGAGAAGTAAGACCATGTAAGCTTCTACATAAAATCCTGATATTTTCTCCACACCGAACAAGGAATGGTCTACTTTGCCAAGGTAAACCATCTCTCACCTTATGGGAACTTCCCCATTTCGGAGTGAGAGTTTCACAAATGCCTTGCAGGGACTTTACCTATTTTGGTTGATATATATATATATATATATATATATATATATAGAGAGAGAGAGAGAGAGAGTAAAATGCCTTACGGAAACTCTACCCTTGTTGGTCAATATGTGATAAGCTGCCTTATGGGAACTCTACCCTTTTTGGTTATTATTTATGCATGTACCTTACGGGGACCTTACCCTTTTTGGCTAATGATGCATTAAACAACTCACAAAACTATGGTGGTAACGTAGTTAAGTGACAATGGCAACCAACCAAGGTGCTCTCGGTGTTAAGTTAACATCTCACGAAATACGTAAATCATATACGTAGTCATATCATACTTAATTTCATAATTCATAGTAGTATCATAGGGGTATCTCATCAAATTCATCACATCATAGCATCATAGAAGGGTTTTCACATCATTCATAACATTCTCATGGATTCACAACATTCTCATTTGTCATGATCCAAATAGGGGCCTAGATGTGACATGGCGAAAGAGAACTTACAAGTCCTCGATCAAGCCATCATAGCATCATCACACACATCATCGGTTCGGGAGCGCGAAAGTAAACACATAACACATAAGCTCTAAGGGAAAAAGGGTTTTAGACTCAAGCTATGGGGATATTTCCGGGAATGGGATAAACATGGATTCACATAGCACATAGCAATTATCTCTAAGGGGCGAATAAGTAGGACTCAAGCTATGGGGGCACACCGGGATTATGGGACGTTCCACATAAGCACATAGTCAAATAAAATTCCCAACATCAAGTCATAACCATAATCAATACCATTTCCATAATCAAAGCTCATAAACATAACATTCCATAATATCCAACAAAATTACAAAGCCAACGTATAAGAGTTTAATTTGTCCAACAAGCCTCTACATAGAATAAGTGGGGCCTGAATATAGTTTGAGGCTCACCCTCAATACGTAAGTAAGAAAAGTAAAAGCAACACTAGCTAGATAGAAGGTGGCTATTGCCCTTGAACAAAAGGGCTCACCACTAGCAAAATTCCTCAATAATGATCACACGTCATTCAGGGAAATATAGAAGTCATCTCCGACACCTACATGGTTAGAACATGTAGACAAGAGTATAGGTTAGCATAATAAAGTACTAAGTATGCGGGCATGCAAATGCATATGCATATGAACCTATAACAACCTACATGGCAAGGGCACATATATAGAAGTGAATATAAGAAAGGACAATATATCAATATGCCATGAAATCATGAAGCATGAAATGTCATAATTCTTAATATAAGGGGGATGAAACCATAACCGACATCCAAATCCATGTGATCTACAACATTAACTTGCCCAATGAAAGCCCTCCCATTGGATCGGAGAAGATTACTTGCTAGGGGTAATCTCACCACACCTTACGGGCCTCCCATTTCGGTGTGATAGCCACCTTCCTTATGGGTCACCCATTTTGAAAAAAATTACAAAGCATAGTATAGCATATCAAAGCATACCTTACGGGTCTCCCATTTCAGTAGCAACCTATAGAGGCACATACTTTCAGGAAAAGAGTGGGACCCTTAGGGATAGCCCACTTACTACTTCAATCCTTCTCGGTACTAAGTCATCATGCCACAAGAATACATATACATGTACATGCTTTTAAAATGAAACTTGACACTTAAACTTCAAATCATGCAATACTTGGGCTTAGAAGCCAAACATACTTTCAATACTCTTATGCATACCTAACAAGAGTCAAACATATTTCATAGTCATGCATCATGGGCTAAAAAGCCAAACTAACTTTCATGTCATACTTTATGAATAAGAGTAGCTCCATTCATTATCATACTTGTCAAATCATATTGGTGCAAGCACCCATGTTTCTCAAAGAGCCATATCATAGACTTAGTGTGATCATAACTTAGTCAAACCCATACTTGTTCAAAATTATAGTCATAAACATGTTTGGGGACTTAGCCCACATCAAAACTTTCATCATAAATCCATGATTCATGCATGCAATGCCATGAGGAACAATATGAATA
>JBCEWC010013482.1:0-15037 GCA_038996855.1 Solanum aculeatissimum
ATGTCCTAATCTTCTATGCCAAGTCACTGGATCTACAGATCCTTGCACTACCATAGATCTCTTGAGATTTGTATCATATTGTCCTTTCCTTCCTTGTAATACGTATAGTCCGTCATCCTCTTTACCAATCGCCCTCACATTCCCAGTGAGGAGATCCTGAAAAACGCAGAATCTAGGGAGAAAAGAGACCCAACAATTCAAATCTCTTGTTATCTTTGAAACAGATAAGAGATTGAATTTAAACACCGACACATAAAGCACATTTGTAATTTGTTCACCTCCATCTAGCTGACAAGTTCCAATTGAGGACACCTTAGTTGTTTCTCCAGTTGGTAACTATACTGAACCTGTATTACCTACTTGTACACCATGTAATAACATCTTGTCATTACCAA
Organism: Solanum aculeatissimum; assembly: GCA_038996855.1. Classification (NCBI taxonomy): domain Eukaryota; kingdom Viridiplantae; phylum Streptophyta; class Magnoliopsida; order Solanales; family Solanaceae; genus Solanum; species Solanum aculeatissimum. Next base: position 396 of record JBCEWC010013482.1, read on the forward strand.
CCATGTGGTTAATTGCTCCCGTATCAATTATCCAAGTGCAATTATCCTGACCATTATATGTTACATTACCTGCAATGTTCACATTGATCCTAGCCATGCTTGCGCTTGCTTCTCCAAGGCTTGACTTACGCAAAAGTTGCTCAATTTGAGCACACTGATCAGGGGAATTTTTTTAAAAAATATTATTACCTTGGATCAGGCAGTTTTGTCCTGACTGCTTATCATATCCAAAAGAAAACTGATTTTGAGGAAGGTCTCCTGAATTTCCATTTCTCGTCACCATACTAGCCTTCTTTTTGCCTTTGAAATTTGCAGGGTATCCAATCAATTGATAGCAATTCTCTCTGAGATGACCTTTGGATTTGCAATGATCACAAAATTTTAATTTGAAACATTGCTCCCTAGTATGTCCTCGCATATGACAATAGTCACAAAGAGGAACTCCAAACTTCCTAGTTGGCGCACCTCGTGCAGTGAATAAGGCTGTGGGATCCATACCCTCACCAGATGAAAAATGCCCCACAGAAGACGATTTTTGATTTTCATCCTGTATAATGAGTGCATAAGCTTGATTTACATTAGGAGATGTTGTCTTCATCAATATTTGACCACTAGCATTGCTATAACCATCATTCAACTCCATGAGAAGTTGCAACAACCTTTGCTTCTGAAGATGTTCACTATACTCTTTCGATTTCGCACAATCACACGAAGGCGGAGGCACAATCGAGTCATATTCATCCCAAAGGTCCTTTAGCTTAGAATAGTAAACAGAAACTGGCAAAGTGCCCTGCACTAATGTTGCAATCTCCTTCTGTAGATGATACACTTTTGACAAATTGATTTTATTAAATCGCTCTCTCAAATCCTCCCAAACAGAACTAACAGTAGATCGAAATAATATTCCAGAGAGAAGTTCTTTACTTACATTGCTCATAATCCATGAAATTACCATCGCATTACTTCTTTCCCATTGATTCACCATATCAACACCAAATTTCTCACGGGTAATCGATCCATCAATAAAGCCAATTTTGTTTTTTGTCAAGAGGGCGAGCTTCATCACCCTACTCCAAAGTGTGTAATTCTCCATGCCAGTGAGCTCAATCCCCACCTGTACAGCTGTAGGCGTGTCCGAAGCTCCCAAAAACTGAGGATGATTGTGATTGAAACGCAAATTCGCCATCACAGATCTGAAAAAAGAAACCTCTCAATTTCCTGTCTAATCCTTGCAAGAAATCCCTAGATCTCATCAATGATGTTGCTTTGATACCATGTTAAGTTCCATGCAAGGAACTTTCCTTGAGAAGAAAGAAGAACCGACAATGGCGATTTACTATTGAAGGAAAGAGAAAAAATCAACTATTTCATTGAGTAAATGCTTGAATGAATTAACATATGATATAATGCATCTATATATATCCTATCTATAGTAGGATGTAAAACTAATCATGGTTAGTTAACTAAACTACTACAGTTGGAGTACAACTGGAATATTAGTGAACTAACTGATATTAGTAACCAACTACCTAACGCCAACTATTTGCTTATCCTAATTGACAGCTGGATCTTCAAGATCCTCAATAATAATGGATCCCAACTTTATTGGAATTAAAGAAAAGTGGTAATAGTCGATCCAGTTTTAAGTCTTGGGATAAGTAATAGTTGTTGTATTCGTATATATTGGTTGACCGGTAATTTATTAGGTTTGAAAGGGAAGCTTATATTTTTCAAATTAAGAAATAAAAACATATGTGTAGCGTAAATAAAGTTATAGTACCAAATGCTTTTTTGGCTAGCTCCAGCAAGAGTGAAAAGGAATTTGAGCAGCACTCATTCAGTACAGTTGTAAAGAGAACTTTTGTGGACCATATCTAGCACATGAGCCTTTTATAATCTCCCGGTTAGGATATACTATTAATCATGCATTTGGATATAGTATTATTTATTGAACAATTGTTTATTTTCTTATTCAATTCAATAAAGTGTTACATTAAATAAATCAATTTGTCATATATGTATCCTTAACTTATATAGTAGATGATTTGGTGTATAAAGTTTAAGCTTATCCTCAGAAGATCAAATTATCGATTCTCATAAGTTAAAGTTGTAGTTCACAATTTAGATGGAAATTTGGATAAACCATCGGGAAGATTGTAGCATGGGATTATATGTAGTTTATCTTGATTATGAGAATGGTATAGTTCTAACTTCTCGTACTAGTGCATTTTGTATGTATTGAACGGGACCGAGTAGAGATAGATGTTTTGGACTGAGTCGTAAAAACATGTTCTCTAAACTATTAAATGTACTTATATTCGTAATCCTGATATAACGATTATGAGTTGTATATATTAATTATCATTTTGATTTATTAAAAGGTGAAATTCTGAGATGGGTCAATATACCTGGTAAGTTGGATGATAATAATATATATTGGTGAAATAATTAGTTAGTTGATGAAATTCATGTCTCAATATAGAGATTGATGATACACCTTTTTATGAGAAGCTTATAAGTTTTCATGTGCAAACCCGACCTGTAGATTTATGAATCTGACGCATGAAAATAAGTTAAGTATTGCTCTAAAAGAAATTAATCATTAAATTAAATTCATCAGTAATTTAATTTATTGATTTGTATCTGTAGTGTTAACATGGGGAATTACATAAGTGTTTAATGGGGGAATTTTGAAATATAAATTGAGGAGTGCAATTACGAATTTTTAGTGGAATAATTTGTAATTTATTATGATAAGAATAATTCAGATTAAAAAGAATTATTTCCATAATAAGAAGCCTCAGTAATTAATTTTGTAGTCCCTACCGTGTCCATATTTAACTAGAACTCAGAATCTTATTTCTAAATAAAAGAAGGTTTCTTGTATTTCAAGAAAAGGGAATTTCCTTCTTCCTTTTCGATTTGAAAAAATACTCTATAAATAGGGGTTCTCCTAACCTAAAAAATCCAATAAACAAAATAATTTGAAAAGAAGAAAAGAATTAGTATTCTTAACAATACTTGTCCACCCAAGTATTGTGAGAGTTCTGTTGTTGATTTGGGATCACTTTAGAAGACCATGGATCTGGAATCTAGTTTGATTCAAGATATCTGCACACGTTTTGAGAGGTATTTCTTAAATTATTTTTCTGCATACTTTGCGTGTGATACGTGTTTGCGATTGTTGTCTATAATTCAGGTAAGCAGTAAGATCTTGGGAATGCTTCCGCTGTGTAATATTTTCAAACACTCCCAACTATATAATTCAAGAATTCTCCATTTCTAGCCTGAAAATCAACAGTCATTGACAAATTAAATCATGTCCACAACTATATAGCTTTAGTATCCATTAGCTTAGAAAACATTTCTTTGTTGTTGTGCACAACAAGCTCATTTTCAACTTTCAAGTATTCTTAATCAAGGAAGATAGACAGCAATTTAATGTTAATGTTTTCCCTTCATTAGATTTTGCCTCTTTTGGTGTGGGGTTGAGCCTTGAGGAAGGGGTCGAAAGAAAGATATAGAGGATTTAGCATTTTCCAATCATTAAAGGGTATGAATTGATATCACATAAAAAATAATTTAATTGTGAAAGTACCTAACTTACTAAAATTTTTTTGCATATGCATTTATGTACACTTAATTAAATTCATTCAGGATAATGTGTGTATAGTGATAGTGTGCATACTAATGGTCCTGGTACTCTTATTTGTTTAGTGGAGGAAAAGAAGCCCGCTGATATATATTCTTGAGTCTTGCATGCTTCAAGCAACAATTGGATTTTTCCACGTTCTTTAATTTCTCTGAATTATTAGCTCAGTTTTTTATTTTTTAATTTTTTTGCTATCTCACTGATTCAAATCGATAACTTCAGATTTGAAGATGGATGATGTTCACTATCTGACAAATCTCTTTTTTCATAAAAATTAAAGTTTGAATTTAAAATTTAGTAAGAATTGAGCGGGGTGGATTATGACCCAGCTTTTAACTCATTTCAATCCAACTCGCTTCATTCTGAATAACATTTAAGCAAGTTAATAATTCACCCTTTTACTAACTCAACTCATTTTAACATTTTCAAATTCAGTCCAATCCATCGATCTATTTGACACCCTTATCCTATATACTCACTCTGTTTCAAATTAAGTGAATTTTTAGAGAAATTTTTGAGTTTTCAAAATAAGTGAATTGTTCACTTTTCAAGGGATATGTTGAATTTTGTTTTTCCAATTTTACCCTTCATTAATTGAGTTTTTAAAGTTGATTTCCAAAATGTATTAAATGAGTTGTTTGGAGTTTGAAAAGGATAAAAATGAAAAAACATGGTTAAAGTTTGTCCTTATTTCTTTTTTTTTTAATATGTGTGATATGACTCAACAATTCACTTAATTTGAAACAGATGGAGCATAACTTTAATTTGCTTCACTTGTTTTACTATCAAAAAGTGATTCGATCAAAAATTGAGGAAGATAGATGTGCTTCTAGTCATGTCAAATTGATTCTAAAATATTAAAAGTTATATCACAACATCAAAAATGATCTTTCGTCGCAATTAATAAATATTAATAGTTTAATTACTGTTAAATATGTATTTAGAGCTAATGATATTAGATTTTAGCACTCGTTGTAAGCTTCCTGAAAGCCTATAGTGATGTTGAATTCAATATCAATAAATTAACATTGATAAAGCTTTTAACATTTTGTCATAGTATACTTTGATCATGATCAGGTCAAAGAACATATAATTGAAAGGAAGGAAAAAGAAAGAAGGAATGACGTGAAATACTACAAGCTTTGATCATTAGACGAACTTTGATTTTTAGCATTCTGTTAAATGCTACAACCAAGTGGAGCTATCATTAATTCGCCTAATTAAGACCATATCTTTTCTAAGAATATATCATCATTAAGTTCGTTGTAAAATTACGTAATTAGCTTGAATATGTTGCCACTTTCGTGATATGACTCATGACTAAATATCATTGCTTGTGAGGATAACGATAATGTACGTATACATCATTATTGGAGAATCTTGAACAATAGTCGCGGAGGAGGGAATAATATCATCAAAAAAGTTAGTGTAGACATTTCTTTTCCTTTTTTTTTTTAAAAATAATCAAGAAGCTCAAAATTAAAATCAAGAGGAACTTTATGATTAATTTTGAGGTTGGGGTCATGGGGGATATAATGAGCACTCACACGACATTGTATCAGTCAAAGCATCTCTCTATTTCCCACAAAAAGAGAAAAGGGCCGGGCCACCACCCCCAACAACACCTAATAAATAAAAGTAAAATATTTTGAGTCATTGAAAAGAAAGTGATATCCTTTTAAGGATAAAAAAAGCTAAGAAAAGAAACACAAGAATCTAGATTATCTAGACTCATACAAATTCCAAAGCTGGAAACCATCAAAATCTAGCTAACAATATAATATGGACAGTTTCTCATTGTGCATATTTTGCTGATTTCTTTGATGAACTTTATAGGATTTGAGATTTCAATTTCTAAGTTTTTAATTTGAAACGAGCTAACGTTTGTTTATGAAATTTGCACAAATTTTAAACTTCAGTTTCAAATCTCATATTTCTCCAAAAATAGTAGGATTTTTCCATTTTAAATTATAATTCCAAATTTTCTAAATGTAAAACATAATCCATAAAGTTTATATTTTACAAATAAAGACCCATTATTTTAAATTTTGTAAAAAAGACTCATGATTAATGCGAAGATGTTGTTTGTAACATGTATAATGATTATACTAAAAATATATCTAGTTATTACTATTGTTAAATGATGTATTTTTAGAAAATATTGTGTATTTAAAAATATTTAATAGCGGATATGAAGATATGCAATTTATTTATGATGTAGCGCCTTATTAGGATATTCCAATACTGATTTGTTCATTTGTTAAAGTACTAAGATCGAGTTGTGATAATTTTTGTAAATCGTGGGGGCTGTGTATTTATAAAGGAAAATATAATTTAAAAAATCCAAATAAAATTTTAACTTGGTATTTATAAAAAAATATATAATTTAAAAAATTCAAATAAAATTTTAAGTTCAAATCACCATTATTTTAAATCACCAAATTGAAGTGATGATTTGAATCATGTCCAAATAGCCCTAAGAATCACTATAATTTGTTTGACATTTAAAGTTTTCAATAATTGGCCCCTCTCTTGTCGTTTCTTCATTTTAATTGGAAATACAAACTTGTTTGATTTGATTTGTTTTCCTTTAATAACTTGACTCTTTATTTTGTTTTGTAAATTAGAAAATATTCTAAATCTTGAACTTATGGAGACAGAAAAAAAAAATGATAACGTGTAATTAGGTGACAACTAACTAAAGTAGAAACTTTAGTCTTCCTTTTTTTTTTTTTTCGTTTTAAAGTAAAAGACTTTGTGAGATAACAAAAAAAGAACGTCGATGCATGACAGAGTAAACGAATACTTTTGCATGGGACTTAAACAAGGTGCAGGGGTTTCTGATTGGAGGGTTCATCTATCATGATCTTATCATTGCTTTCCAAATACATAATCTAATAATCTTTCCCTTCTTTTGATATATAAGTGAAAAAAGGGGGAGAATTTTGTGACTAAACCATGTAGAATGGAGTTTATGCATGTGCATGGGAGGATGGAACAATGTTTAAGCACACCCCAATCGAGGAAAGAAAAGGGAAAAAAGAAATGAAAAGAAAGAAAATCGTCTAAAAAAGCGTAAAATTTTGGTATAGAATGAAAAGAGAATCTGATACCAAAAGTCTAAGCAGCAGCAGCTGCTTACATGCACTCAAACGTTTTTTTTATCAAGGGGAATTATGTTACCTGTAGTATTTAGAATAGATAACAAAAAATATTATTACGATAAAAATAAAGAAACTATTCGAATTCACATAATTCACTATGTATCTTTAAAAAGTTTAATTCCCTTGTTATATTGAAAATTTGGATTATTTTCTCCAAGGATAAAACGGACAAACTTATTAATTAAAGAAATAACGGTACTGTTGGGATATACTATTAACCATGTATTTGTGTTATAGTATTTTATTTTAATCCCTTGTAAAGACTTTATACATTATTTTGTTTATTATAATAAAAGTCTTTATTTGAATACTTCATTATGTATACATGTGTGTCCATATCTTATATAGTAGACAATTGTGTATGGAGAAATTTAGCTCATACGTGGAAGATTAAAATTGTCGGTTTATATAAGTTAAAATTGAATGTTCACGGTCAAAGATGAGAAAGGACAAACATCTAGGTGATCGAAGCACAGGATTAAATATAATTTGATCTTAATTATGGGAATGATTAAATTCCGACTTCTTGTGCTGATGCAATTTTTATGTATTGAACAGACCAATTGGACAATTTTATTTATGTTCTGAATATTGGTAAATAAACTCTCTTGTCCATTACATGAACTTATACTCTTAATCTTGATATAATTATTATGATCTATGTAATTTGTTAAATTATTTTAATCTATTAAAATGCGAGACTTTTTAATGAGTCAATATGTTCCTAATGGATTGGATAATTGCAATAACATTAGTGAAATAATAATTAGTTGATAGAACTGTGTCTCAGTCTCGAGTTGAAGACACTCTTTTATGGTTACTTAAAAAGTTTTCACGTAAAAACCCTGCAGGTGGATTTTATATCCGTCAAGTGAAATAAATTAAGTATAAAAGATAAATCATTGATTTCAATAAATTAAATTTTTTTTAGAAGATTTAATTTAATTGAGTAGTGTCGGTAATTCTAACACGAGGGGTTAAATAAGATGTTGTGGTAGATTTAAAATAAATATATTGAGGAACACAGTTACATATTTTTAGTGGAATAATATGTAATTTTTTACGATATGATTAATTCATTCTTTTGAGAATTATTATCGTAAATGGAAGCCTCAGTTAAATGTATCTTCGGTCCCTACTATACCTGATTAATTAGCTAGCTGTGAGGAAATTTTTTTATGAAATAAAATCAGAGTTTTTTTTTATTAAAACACTGATTTGAAAATATTTCAAATTAAATAAAGAACCAAAATGTTTTTAAGAAATAAAATCGGTGAATTTTATTGTATATATATATACACATATATATATATAATAAAATATTGATTTGAAAATATGTTATTTTTAAAGGGTCAAAAACGTTTTTCTGATTTTAAGGGGTTTTACTACTCTTAAATGTCGTCCAAAAAGTTTAATTTGTAGTTTTATTTTTCTTGAAGAAGGAAAAACGATTTTGGATTTTATTGGATTTTTAATTGGCCCTTAATAGCCTCAAATCGTTATTTGATTCTTGAGATTCATTATTAGATGAATCAAGAATAAAAAGGGGCCTCTTCTGAAGAAAAAAAGAACAGAACAAGAAAAACACATGCAGAAAAAAGGGTTCCTCTAATACTTGCCCACAAAAGTTTCTGATTGGAGAATTCTTCAGGGATTAGCAGAAGACCGAAGCCCTGGACTCGTCAGATTCTACTGAAGTTGAGGAGACCATTTTTGAAAGATTCAAAAGGTTAGTGATTTCTTCTGTAACACAATAGTTTTTTCTTCTTCTGAAATTTAATATTTTCTGTGATGCTACTCATATTACGGTATGATTATGCGTGATATTTGATCCTGAGAATTGCTTCCGTTGCTTAATTTCTAACAATTGATATCAGATGTCATCTGCATTTAATCTATTATGTAATATAATTATCATGGAATATCTAAATTGACTACTTGTGTACATATTTTCATATTTTCTGGTTAAGGTAACCTGTTTATGTGTTAATTATTTGATAATTTGTTCATGTAATTGAAAATTTTTTAATCTGAAATCTGTCAATTAATTCTGACATATATAACGTCAATATTTGATTTTCGAGTTCAACTTGAATTTTTTCAAATTCTCTCAAACCTGATTTAATAAAATAAAAATCTTTCGATTTTTCTGGAAAATCGAAACGAAAACATTATATGTTGCATAGTGATAATTTTTTTTCATATTGTAAGTTTTCTGTTTTATGCTTATCTGTGCAACGAGGAAGAAATTTCATGATTTAAGGTTGCGCATTGCCATGGAAACACACTGGCCTTGCCCGTGGCGTGGCTGCCTTGTGCGCCTTGGCCTTGCCAGTGGCGCCTGTGGCATGACTGCTTGTGCATTGGCAATGTCTATGGCATGGTTTCCATGCCATGGCACTGCCTGTGGTCTGGCTGTTGTGCCATGGCACTGCCTAGTGGCATGACTGCCTGTGCATTGGCAATGTCTATGGCATCATGCCATGACACTTCCTGTGGCCTGGTTGTTGTGCCATGGCACTACCTGCTGGTGTGACTGTTGTTCCATGGCCTACTTGCGCATTGCCTTGGCATGCCACCAATACTCAGATGCCCTATGTGTCTGGCCTGCGTGTATGGTTGGCATGTCCATGTCATGGTTGAATCCTGAAATTTTTGTTCTGGAACTCCGATTGGGCTCAAATTTAATTGGCTGACTGGAAACAACCCTGTGAGTAATACTCACAGCCTCACCATTGTGTATGACCTTTTTTGGTAAAAAAACGTCATTTATATGGTTTTTTTTTTCCATTTTTTGATTTTCAGAAAATTCAAATTTTTAATTTTTTTTGAGGTCCAGTGATATAAGGGTTTATCCCTAAAACTTAAAAACATAGTTTTCACAGTAAAAATATAAGTTTATATGTTGACTTAGTTCTTCTTTCCCATCGGATGAACTTGAATATTTTGATATTGTGTTAGAAATATCTCTTGTTTTGATAACTTGTTTACAACTTTCCAACTAAGTTGTTTGTTGAATCAATGAACAAGAGCCAAAATTTATGACTATTCCACTGATTATACTGAACAACATACTCTCTAATTGAGTTGACCTTATTTTGTATACCTGGGCGATATATATATATATATATGTGTGTGTTTGCTTTAATAGTTAAGTTTCCTTAACGAATCTAACTGTTTATAAGCATGAATATATGTTTTCATTTTTCCTGTTAATACATGTATATTTTCTAATGTGTTTTCTTATCTCCCAGATTAACTATGTCTCATTTTAATCCTTTGTCCTCTATTATGAATCAAAATAAACTAGTGGGCTCGAAATATGTTGACTGGAAATGAAATTTAGATATTATTTTGACTTCTGAGGGCTATAAGTTTGTGTTGATTGAAGAATGTCCTATCAAACCAGCAGATCCTACTAAGGAGGAGATCCAGGCCTATGACAATTGGGTTAAGGCTGATGAGATGGCAAGATGCTACATTCTTGCCTCTGTGATGAATGTCTTACAACATCAACATCGGTCCATACCTTCTGCTTACGATATGCTGACATCTCTTAAAGAGATGTTCGGAGAGCAAAGTCGTCCTGCAAAACAGACTGCCATGAAAGCCTTTTTGATAACTAAAATGGTTGAGGGGTCTTCTGTTAGGGAACATGTACTGAAACTGATGAGTTACCTGAATGAGCTAGAGATACTTGGTGCTGAGATTGATAAGGACTCTTATATTGAGATGATCCTTCAGACTCTGCCCGATAGTTTTCAGCAGTTTCGCTTAAATTATAATATGAACAAGATGGACTTTTCCTTAGCAAAATTTTTGAATGAGTTGCAAGCGACAAAGATTATAATCAAGCAGAAAACTCCTACGACATACTTGGTTGACAAGGTTGGACCTTTATCTTCAAAACCAGCTAACACCTAGAAGAAGAAACAAAAGAAGCCCTGCAAGGCTAAAACACTTGGAGTGGCTAAGGGTGGTGTGGCTAAGCTGAAAGGCAAGTGCTTTCATTGTAAGTAGCCTAGACACCACAAGAAATAATGCCCCGATTTTTAGGCTAAGCTGAAAAAGAAAGGTAATTCTTATTTAAATGTCGTTAAAACCTATTTAGCGACTGTTTTTGCCCAGATATAGGCTATAGATTCGGGAGCCACTGATCATATCTACACTTCTTTGTAGGGGTTTTGGGAGACGCAACGACTAAATAGAGATGAAGTTTCAGTTTTTCAAGTGAATGGGGAGCTAACTCTAGTACTGTTTATTGGAATAATTTTGTTTTCTTTTAGTAGTTCCAGACTTTTAGTTTTGAATAATATTTTATTGTTCCTTCTTTAAGGAGGAATTTATTATCTGTTTTCAAACTTATGAATGATGGTTATCATGTTCTTTTTGCTGATAATAAAGTTGTTGTTACACACTATGACCATTTTATCCTTAGTGCTCCCAAATGACTAGATTTGTTTGTTTTTGAAGTTTCTGATAACATGCTTCCACAGTCTGAACTTAGTAACATTGATGTTTCAAATAAACAAAAACAAATTTCTGAATTGAGTCCAACTTATTTATGACACTTACGTCTATGTCATATTAATATAAATAGGATATCTAGGTTGGTTTCAGATGGACCTTTCAGTTCATTGAACGTGGAGGCACTACCAACTTATGAGTCTTGTTTAGAAGATAAAATGACGAAAAGACCCTTTCCTACTAAGGGAAATAGAGCCAATAATAAGTTAGAATTAATTCATTCTGATTTGTGTGGCCCTATGAATATACAAGCCAAAAGTGATTTTGTGTATTTTTTGACCTTAACAGATGATTACTCAAAATATGAATATATTTATTTGTTGAGCCATAAATCTGAATGCTTTGAAAAATTCAAAGAATTTAAGGTTGAAATAGAAAAGCGACATAATAAATCTATCCAAATATTGCAATTTGATCGTGGTGGTGGATACCTTTCTGCTGAATTCATTAAATACTTATCAGAAAATGGAATTAGTTCTCACTATTCTAGTCCAGGAACACCTCAACAAAATGGTATGGTCGAACGTAGAAATAGAACTCTTTTAGAAATGGTTCAATCAATGTTAAGTTATTCTGATTTACCTTCTAGCTTTTGGGGATATGCCTTAGAAACAACAAATTATATTCTGAACTTGGTTCCTTCTACATCTGTACCTTTAACTTCTTCAGAATTGTGGAATGGGCACAAGCCTAATCTACGAAGTGTGCATTTTTATTGGCTATCCAAAAGACACTAAAGATGATTTATTTTATTGTCCTAAGGAACGGAAGGTTATTGTCTCAACAAATGCCAAGTTTCTAGAACAAGACTATTTAAAGAACCATATTTCTAGAAGTAAACTTTTGTTATAGGAACTGTCCCAACGAATACCTCCTCCTGACTCGACTATACAGGTTCCACAAACAGTCATTGACATGCCATTATGACAAAGTAGTGGGAGACATGTCGCTCGAGAATCTGATCTACCTGAGGTTACGCAAGAGAATGTTCTGTAGCAAACTCCTGACATGCCACTACCCCAAAGTAGTGGGAGTAATCTCCAGCAAATTGTGATTGTGGATAAAAATGTTCAAAGTTGTCAGGATGTTCAAAATTTGGCTCTAAAAGTAGCAAATCCTGTTGTTGCTCTTCATCGTAGTGGGAGAGTGATTAGAAAGCATGAAAGGTTTACTTCTTGGAAGAATCATATGATAGAATCCTTGAAGAGCCTAACACAAAACTATTAAGTTACGCCAAAGCACTACATGATAAAGATGCTGAAAAATGAATTTTTGCCATGAAATCTTAAATGAAGTCTATGTACTCCAATCAAGTTTGGGATCTTGTAGAACAACCTGTGGACATTAAGCCTATTGGTTGTTAGTGGATCTTCAAGAAAAAGAGAGGTGTGGATGGAAAAGTGAAAACTTTTAAGGCTAGGCTTGTTGCGAAAGGGTTTACTCAAAAAGAAAGAATTGATTACGAGAAAACTTTTTCGCTGGTAGCCATGCTTAAATCCATTAGAATTCTCTTGTCTATTTCTGCTCATTTTAATTATGAGATTTGACAAATGAACGTCAAGACAACTTTTTTAAATGGCAGTCTTGATGAATGCATCTACATGAAACAACTAGAAGGCTTTGTAGAAAGTGGCAATGAACACATGTTATGTAAACTTAAGAGATCCATTTATAGATTGAAACAAGCATCAAGAGCATGGGACATTTGTTTTGACAAGTCGATTAAGACTTTTTATTTTGATCAATTTAAAAATGTATCATGTATATATAAGAAATGGAATGGAAACAGAGTAACTTTTTTTATTCTCTATGTTGATGACATATTGCTCATAGGAAATAATGTGAGCATGTTAAACTCTGTTAAGGAATGATTGTCATCACGTTTTGATATGAAAGACTTGGGAGAAGTTGCCCATATCCTTGGGATCAAGCTTATGCGAGATCATAAACAAAGAATATTAGGCTTATCTTAAGCACTTTATATTGATACGATTCTTATGAAATTCAACTTGCAAAATTCCAAAAAGAGATATCTTCCTTTTAGACATAGAATTACTTTATCGAAGGATAAGTCGCCTAAGATGAATGATGAGATAGAGAGAATGAAGGTGGTCCTTTATGCATCTGTGGTAGGGAGCCTTATGTATGCTATGTTTTGTACTAGACCAGATATCTGTTTTGCTGTTGGCATGGTGAGCATATTTCAGTCTAATTCTGGGAAAGAACATTGGACTACAGTCAAACATATAATCAAGTATCTAAAAAGGACTAGAGATTACATGCTCGTCTTCCATCCTGTAAATCTTGTACCCATTGGGTATACAGATTCAAATTTCTAGTTGGAAAGGGATTCAAGAAAGTCAACCTCAGGAATTGTATTTACTCTAGGAGTATAACGACCCGAAAATTTTTGAACTTCATGAGGGTTGGTCAAGGTTAGTGATAAGCTGGTCGTGTTTGAATTTTGGTAGCCATGGGTTGAATGTAAGTGACCGGATTTAAAATGGATCGTTTGGTGAAGTTATGGGGTCAGTTGGGTAGTATACTTTGAAAGATCATAACTTTTGGTAAGGGATGAATTATATGGGCTGATATATATCAAATTAAATCTCTTTGAGTTATCTTCGCAACGCAACTGGTTTCACTCAATTCAGAGTTCATATGAGAAGTTATAGCCAATATAGTGAGACTGCCCGTAATTAGAAGGATGCTGGAAACAAGGTTCTGGAAATGGGCTAAGGGCTGGACCACGGACTGTGTGGTGGTCCAAGGTCCGATGGGGTGCTCGTGTGTTGGTCCAGTGAGCTCCTGGAGGTCAGGGTCCACTCCATGGACCAATTCAAGTCCTACGAACGACCCCACGGTCCGTGATACCCTACACGGGCCGTAGGAGGTCCCGTGGAGCGGGGCAGAGAGTTGGAAAGGTTTTGAGGCTGGACTCCGGACCAAGTGATACTTCACAGACCAGTACATGGTCCGTGTGCAGCTACACGGTCCATGAGACCCCCCGTGAAGTGATCCAGAAAGTCCCCCAAGAGTTCAAGCCAAAGACGAGATCAAGTGTTGCCTCACGGTCAAGTACACGGACTGTGTACCATTGGACGGGCAACTGTAGCCTTTTGTGTGGCACTGTGTTTAAGTGGTTAGTCCGTTTCATTAATGGTAATTTCATAAATTGGTGTAATCCTATGACTCTTTTAACCTTCATAAAGTCTCCTAAAGCCCTAAATTCAAACCCTAATCCTATTTCACTCATCAAAACACTCTTCAATCCTCTCTAAAATTTCTTGAATTCCTTT
>JBCEWC010013483.1:0-15037 GCA_038996855.1 Solanum aculeatissimum
ATTTGAAGGTTGATTTAACTTGAATTTCTTATGAATTACTCTTGATTTGAATTTAAAGTATGAACTCTAGTATCCATACTATTCTCATTATTCCTCATGACATTTGCATGCATGATCATGGATTTTGATTAAAGTTTTGATGTGGGCTAAGTCCCAAACATGTCTATGACTATGATTTTTAACAAGTATGGGTTATGGCTAAGTTGTTATCACACTAAGTCTATGATATGGCTCTTTGAGAAACATGGGTGCTTGCACCAATATGATACGATATGATATGACAAGTATGGAGCTACTCTTATGCATAAAGTTTGACATGAAAATTTGTTTGGCTTTTTAGCCCATGATGCATGATTACGAAATGTGTTTGACTCTTATTAAGTATGCATAAGAGTATTGAAGGTATGTTTGGGTTCTAAGCCCAAGTATGCATGATTTGATGTTCAAGTGTCAAGTTTCCATTTTAAAAGCATATATATGTATACGTATCCTTATGGGATGATAACTTAGTACCGAGAAGGATTGGAGTAGTAAGTGGGCTATCCCTAAGTGTCCCACTCCTTTCCTGAAACTATGTGCCAATGTAGGTGCAACAAAAATGGGAGACCCATAAGGTATGCTTTGATATGATATGCTATGTAAATCCTTTCAAAATGGAAAACCCATAAGGAAGGTGGCCATCACACCGAAATGGGAGGTCTGTAAGGTGTGGTATAGATTACCTTTGGCAAGTAATCTTCTCTGATCCAATGGGAGGCTTCATTTGGCAAGTTCATGTTGTAGCTCACATGGATTTGGATGTCGGTTATGGTTCCATCCCTTCTATATTATAAGCATTATGTCATTTCATGCATCATGATTTTCATGGCATATTGATATATTGTTCTTTCTTATATTCACTTCTATATAGGTTCCCTTGCCATGTAGGTTGTTATAGGTTCATGTACATGTGCATTTGCATGCCCGCATACTTAGTGCTTTATTATGATAACCCATACTCTTTTCTACATGTTCTAACCATGTAGGAACCGGAGACGACTTCTATATTCCACCGGACGACGTGTGATCATCTTGAAGCCTATTTCTTATAGTGAGCCCTTTTGTTCGAGGGCAATAGCCACTTTCTATCTAGCTAGTATTGCTTTTATTTTTCTTTACTTATGTATTGAGGGTGAGCGTCACACTATGTCGAGGCCCCGCTTATCTTATGTAGAACCTTGTTGGACAAAATAAACTCTTGTACGTTGGATTGTTTTGTTTGGATATTATGACTATTGAGATATTAAGGTTCATGAGCTTTGATTATGGAAATGGTAGTTGATTACGCTTATGACTTGATGGTGGGATTGTGTGTTGACTATGTGTTTATGTGGAAAGTCCCCTAACCCGGAATGCCCCCATAGCTTAAGTCCTACTTACCCGCCCCTTAGAGATAACTGTTATGTGCTATGTGATTCATGTTCATCCCATTCCCACCAACATCCCCATAGCTTGAGTCCAAAGCCCCGTTTCCCTTAGAGCTTACGTGTTATGTGTTTACTTCCGTGCTTCTAAATGGATGATGTGTGTGATGATGCTATGATGGCTTGATCGAGGACTTTTAGGTTCTCGTTCGCCAGATCACATCTAGGCCCCCTTCCGGGTCGTGACATAAGGTCTTGGGGTAGGTTTCAGTATGTTATCTTTATTATTTTTGTATGCAATACCTTGTTCATGGTAATTTTTACTTAGTAGGGTTGTCTTCTATTGGGTAGCCCATCACCAATGGTTCCAAGTTATAGGTTAGTCTTACCTACCGATGGGTTGGGGTAGGTGTCATCACAACTTGAGAATTGGGTTGTGACATGTGTGATTAAAGTGTATGTTAATTAGAGGGAGTTGATATAATAGTCAATAGGGTAATTACTTTGTATCTCATAATAAAGGTGTTATAAGGTATGTAGGATTAAAAGTTTAATTCGGTGAGTACTTGAGTCTGTATTTATGAAGTTGCATGAAGTTAATGGAGTAGTTGAGAAATCCTGTGTGGCAGATCATGATTTTGTCCTTTCTTCAAAAAGGGTTTTTTCACATAAACATCTACATTCAGTACTTTAAGCACTTAAATTACTTCTTATTATTAGTACAATCTAGGGACCTGATCTCCTTATTGGTGATGGACTCATACAAGTCAATAGTTGATATCAAAATCATAACTCTCTATTAAGATAAAAGCTAGAGAGGATATTGCTTAAATGGCTACTCTACAAAACTTGGAAAAAGTCCAGTTACCACCAAACCCCCTCCCCCCAATTCAATAATAAATACTATGGGTGATGGAGGATAGCATGTCTAATTTTATCATGGTTGAATAAAGTGAACGATGGAACATCATTTTGGATAGACTACATGGTCCTATGAATAAATTCAAATAAGGAGAAATAACTAAACTTGTTGCTTAAATAGGGAGGGAGTACAAATGAGGTTAATCGAAAACGATTGAGAAGAATGGTAAAGCAAAGAAGTTGTTTAGTTGTGGAATAGGATTCAATGAATACAATCAAATCTCTGTCTATGAGTCTGCTAAATAGATCTAGAAGTGTTTAAGAATAGCTCACAATGGAACGAGTCAAGTGAAAGAGTCCGAAGTGGACATGGTACCAACTTAGTATAAGAACTTCACTCTGAAGACAAGTGAAACCATCTAAAAAAAGCACACCAGGTTCACTTCCATCACAAATGAGCTATAATTTCTTCATGAGATGATTTAACCAACCAAACAAGTGAGAAAGATTCGCAAGATTCTTCCTAAATCTTGGGAGAGCAATATTGATATTATCACTGAAGATAGGGACCTCAAAACCTTTCTGTGGATGAGCTGATCCAAAACTTGAAAACCTATATGCTTGATAGGAAACAAGATCTATCAAAGAAGAAACTAAAGAAAAAGAAACCTTAGCTCTCAAGGCTGCTGAAAATGAGTTAAGTAAAGAAGATGAAGATGTTGCTTACCTTACTCGAAAGTTTCATAAGGTAGGTTGAAGAAATAGAGGATTTATGAAAAAAGTAAGTGCAAGAAAACCCACAAAAAGAAATTACCTTTGTTATAAATGTGGTAAACCAGGGAATTTCAAAGAGATTATCCAATGCACCATTTGGAGTATAAGATTCTGGTAAAGTTGATTGTGATTAAAAAAACAAGAGAAATTGAATCCCAAATAAGTCTAAAAGGAGAATTGCACCTGACTATGTCATCAAAAAGGCTCTTGCCACCTGGGAGACTCATCAAGTGAATCAGATGAACTGAGCATCTAAAAGATGCCTATATGATGGAAGTGAAGGATGATGAAAATTCTTTAGAGTCACTCTTTGTCCCTATGAAAAATTTAGAAGATGATGAGGATGAAAAGGTAACATTTCTTGACATTAAGAAAAAACTTAATTGTCTATTCTCTCAAGAAACTGAGAAAATTAGCTAATGTCTTGATTGTTTCTCTGTGTTCTTACTACTAAAAAGGGTTACTTGTGTGACAGTTTAGATATTATTCAACTATAAAAAACTACCTTAAATGCTCAGTTTTCTTAATTTTAAGAAAAGATTGCCTTAACTAGTATCGAAAATGTAACAACCCCCTGTGTAGGATCCTTGAGTGCAGAAACGTTATGCAGAAAATGACCTGAGGCCTGGTTTATGAGGGGTACTAATGGTCCGTAAGTGCACATATGGTTCGTAAGTTGGGTCAGTGAATATAAACTTCAAGAAAGGGAAAACGTTTCCAAGTGTGGGGTAACCGACAGACTAAGTGACGGCCCGTAGAATACTTTATGGTCCAAAGGTGATTTCGGGAGCAGGACCCAAACATGAAGGAAATTTGGAATTTGTTAAAGGGTGACTCATGAGTTATCATATGGCCTATAGACTAGGATATGACCATAAGAAGTCTTCATAGATTTGGGTCCAGCAAAGTTGATGTTTCGTAATTTCAGATGTGTTATCAAACGATAAGGACTTACGGTCCGTAAGTCGACCTATGGCCTGTAATCAAGGTTCCATAAGTCAAATTTGACAGTTTTTAATTAGGGATAATTTGGTTATTTTCATCAATTCTATTCCTAAACTATGTCATTTTGGAGACGAAAAAGGGACCTATATCAGCTTTTAAGCCCTAATTTCCATCATTCTTCACTCTCAAATTCTCTAAGGCAAAAAGAGCTCTAAAAAACAAGTTAAGGCAAGGCTAGAGTTTACAAATTCTTCCTCGAAGTCTACAAGTTTATTTCTCTCTGGTTCACCCAAGGTATGTGAGTTCATTTATGGGTATCCTTCCACCCATAAAGTCCCTTTTCAAGTCTTTTACCTTTTCTTTAAATTTCTTTAAGATTTTATGTATGTTTTGATGATTTTATGACGTTTTAAGTTATTAAATGATATTCATGGTATCGTATGACTATTTTCCAAAGTGTATATGTATGTTTGAGTTGTTTATGATAACTCCGGATGGACTTTAATGTTGATGAAGGTTGGGCAATTTCGATGATCCTTTAAAAGAGAAATTTTCTTATGTCTTATGTGATTTATGATTGTTCCATTCTAAAAGCAAAGCCCACCTATTTTTCAAGTAAAGCTCTGCATAATTTAAGATGATTATTTGGAAAATAAAGATGAGTTTTAAAGTTAAGGTTATCATATATATAAGCATGTGATATCGCTCAACCCGACTACTCAAAGGCAGAAGGGGCGGTCGTCATCAGCATATTAACCCAACTTTAGAGGTTGTGATCGATCCCATAGGGAAACATTGTTCAAGACAAAAGTGATTCGTTGGACCAAGTAATTGTAGGATCTGGGGGGTTGTAATAATTGAAACAGAGTCCAGCTAACAAGTTCTAATTAATTGATTCAACAACTATTAAGGGAGATGTTGGGGATGTGTGAATATGGGAATCTATCTATCAAATAAGTCTGAATACTTGACTACATGAGTTGATGTTGAGTGAATAGGCTAGGTTGCGTGTAACCCAAATCATCTTTGAAAATGGGTGTTTTGCATGAACCCGTTAGGATATCACATGCGGATTGCCGAGGACATGCTTGGCCTAAGAAGTTACGGCAAAACCCCTAATATCTTAGCCATTAATCTTATTGATATAAACTTCAACTGAAACCCCAAAAAATTTCCAAGCATTATATCCATTCCACACTCTAATAAGTTCAACTAAGATATAAATTAGAGATATAAAACAAAACCCCAAGTGTACAACCTCGAGATTCATATAGTACTCCTAGGAATGGACATAAATTCACCCAAATCAACTACAGATAAGTCAAGATATCGTAGACCCAATCAATAAAATAAAGACCCATATTGAAAGCACACCCCTCAACATAGGGATTTTACCCACCCATGCTAGAAATTAAAGATTGTTTACCATTCATAGTAGCAGAAGTCATGGGTAACAAGATTGAATACAAATCAGTTGATTCTCACCGGCTAATCTTCTCCAATTTGATGCCCAATTTCCTCAAAACCCTACATCTCTTGTACTCTAAGAAGAAGGTTTTATGTACTACTACTAAAGACTAATTGTTCTGAATTAAAATGAACAGATGATAAGCAATGTCCTTTCTAAAAATTCTTATATACTTTGTACAATTGAGTGAAAGTTTGTGCTATAAAATTTCATTCGGCAGTCAAGGTCGTCCATCACCGGGCACTCTGATGATGCGCCAAATGTGCACTTGATTGCGTTCCTGTACATCTTTATAAGGCTTCCTTCACCGTATCTTAAGAAGATGGCCTTTTACTCTGCTTTGTCCAATTGGGCGATGTGCCAAAATACTCTTTATATCGCCCTCCAGTCAGTGGTCTAGGGCTTTTGGTTTTACAACTTTAGGCGTTCACTTGTGCATTTGAAGAATCACTGAACATACTTTGCAATGTTGATTATGACCGCACTCTTGCCTTGACTGGGAACCTTGGTTGCATCATAGTTAAGCGATCTCCTGGGACTTTTGACGGATCACCGAGAACGTCGGTGATCTTCGCTTTTAACCACCTTTTTGCACTTTTTTCCACTCTCTAAGATTCCACAAAGTCTTACCCATTTGCACGCTTTTAACTTCATTTCGTGTCATAGCACATGCATATATTTTAGTATTTAGAATTAATATCATATTAAGGGAAATGTTTCCTTGCAATGTAACCCCAAAATGAGTCTGAAATATGGGTTCATCAACACCCCCAACTTAAGCCTTTACTTACCCTCAAAAAAATCAAACATCGATCTATCCAGAATAGAGCTTGCAAGTAGGGCCACAAAGAGAAACACATACATTTTCATCTTTTTCATCCCCTCTCAAACTTTCACAAACCACTCACGTGACTTTGAAGCCTCGAGAGATGACTAAGGAGTAATTAAGACATTGGTTATGCTCACAATTGCTCATGCAACTGCTAATCACTGCTTAAACACATCACCATTTTCCCTCATGCCAAAGAAGATCCTGAACACTCAAGTTTATAGCATTTTCAAAGGATATCTTTAACTCTCACTCTCCCAAATGAGAAATAGCATGTAAACTTCAATTCATAGGCTTTTCCTTATTCTCAATCGGAGTTCACTTGACTTTCTTCCAAACTAGGATCCCAAAGGACTTTATTAGGATTGTAATTTAGGGTGAAGGTAGGGTAGGATAGCATATAGTCAATAGTGGTTCATCCCACCTTAAACTCTACATGTTCTTTTCAGGCACAAAGGTTCTTTTGGTTTCTTCTTCATTCATCTCATCCTTGACATTTCTTTTGCTTTTGATTCATCACCCTAAGTGTCTGTTTTTGCTCTCTTTTGTTTTTACAACAAGACTCTTATTTCTCTCTCTTTTTTTTGGAGGGTCCTAAATTTTTAATTTTTGTTTCTCATTTTTCTATTCTTTGCCGTCTAGGACTCCTCAAGGTCTTCCTTTACTTCTTGCCCCTCTTTTTTCGACTCTTTCATGAAAAACACTTTCTTTTTCCTCCTGGAACCCCCAACTTAGACTTTGACCACTGTTTCACTTTCAAGCTCAAGGAGGGATTGGTAAGGAATGAAAAGAACTTGTCTTTCACAAATATGAGCCAATGTTTCATGGTTGACAAAGAAGGGATCAAGGCTCAAAAGGGGTTCACTAGGGATTTACTCCACTGTCAAGGGATGTCACTATAGTCAATTTGGACTAATAGAACCAAAGAAGGCCTAAGGTCCTCTCCTAATCCAGAATCAACCAAGTAACCCTTCAAAACAAAATAGCAAGTTCTAGGTGATGCACTACAAGTATTTCGACAAGATAACTAGCCCGACAATAGAAAAATGGTTTACATTCAAATAGTGGTAACTCATTCACAATTTCTCGATCATCACATATTCAAGCTCAGTTGCTCACATAGTCAACTTAATATTCCTCAAATACATTCGGGGATTGATTTATCAAGAAAGGACTAATTAGTGAGTATATGTTTGTCTTCCATGACACTATCTAAATCAGAGATATGGATCATCCATGTTCGGAATACTAAGTACTAGAGACACAATATTATATCCATGCGCTTGTCATTTATGCACGGGGTTTGCCAAAATTTAAAATTATTCATCCATTCAATCAGACAAAGAAAACGGAATAACAAAAATAAAAACTATTCTATTACAACCCAAGAAAAATTGTCCATCAAATTGAAATATAGCATCATTGTCTCACAAAAATAAAAATCAGAGAAGACAGGGAAATTTCTCAAACTCACCCCCTCCTAACAAAATAATCATTGCCCTCAATGTGCAAGGGACAACCAAAAGGTAAGCATAAGAGAGAGAGTAATAAGTGTGAGAATCTCCCTGTTAGATCAGATATCATGTTGTGGTGGTGGTGGTGGTGGAGTTGAAGAAGATGTCATGGGGGCATTATTGTCCTCTTCTACCGGTATTCTCTCAAGATCGATATCGGGCCTAGAAAGCTCAGGCGCACTCACACTGGATGTACCAATCATGGACTGGTCTAGAACAAAGGCTACCATCACTGCCTTCACCATCTCATCTTCTACTCTAGCCAACCTTTCTTGGTTTTCATGGTTGTGCTTAACTCCTAACGTCTCCTCATCAGTTTCTGGGGTTCTCACTTCCTGGTTCTCATCACCGCCATCACCTAGAACTTCTACATTTAGGCTTTAATTTGGGATTGCAGCCACATCCACCTTGAGAGGTAGATGTTCTAGCCCATTAAAAAATATGCTCAAGTCAGTAGACTGGAGGGCAGTCACCTCCTTCTTCAACTCATCAATATTGGCTCTCAAAGTCTAAGTGTCCTTGTTACAACCACTAGATATTTCAATAGCTAACACCCTATCCTTTGCGTTGGCCAATTCCTTCCCGTTGTCATCAATCATGGCCTCAAGCCTATCCATCCTCAACTTAAGTGCCTCATTTAGCTCCTTCTGTTTTGCCTCAGCCTCAACATATGGCCTTAAAGCCTTGGCTATGGCTGACTCCACTAATTTAGGGATAGATGACTCTACCTTTGTGGATCAAAGATTAGTGACCTTGGCCACCCAGCCAAAAGCAAGAATATTAACCTTTGTAAGAGAGGGTTGGTCATCTATGTCCTGTGTCCCTATAGATGGAGTGGGGGTAGAAGTGGATGGTAAAGTGGGAGAGAAAGATGTACCTGTCTTGGTGCCTAACTCCGCATTGCTGGACTTGAGAGCTTCAATATCAACCACTAGTGTTTTGTTGACCTACTTCTTCCTAGCCCTATCCTCTTTATCCCTCAAAAACTCAGCCTCTATCTGCCTGATATTAGTTTATGCCAATGGAAATACTTCCACATTAGTTTTTTTATTGCATGAAACACCAGCCCATTTACACAGTGCAGTGATAAGTCAGGGGTAAAAAGATTGAATACAAATCAATTGATTCTCACCAATTAATCTTCTCCAATTTGATGTCTAATTTCCTCAAAATCCTAATCTCTCTTGTACTCTAAAAAGAAGGTTCTATATACTACTACTACAGCCTAATTGTTCTAAATTGGAATGAACAAATGATATACAATGTCCTTTCTAAAAATACTTATATACTCTGTGTAAATGTGTGAAAGTTTATGCTGCAAAATACCATTTGGTGGTCAAGGTCGGCCATCGTCGAGCACTCCGATGATACGCTGAATATGCACTTGACTGCTTTCCTTTGTGTCTTTACTTCCTCCACTGTAACTTTAGATGATGGTCTTTTACTCTACCTTTTCTAATTCAGTGATGCACCGAAATACTCTTTATATCTCCTTCCTATTAGTGGTCTAGGGCTTTGGGTTCTGCAACTTTAGGTAATTGCTTATGTATTCGGTGAATCACCGAACATACTTTGCGATGTCAATTCTGACCGTACTCTTTCCTTGACTAGGAACCTTGGTTACCGCATAGTTAGGCAATCTCTTGGGGCTTTCGGCGAATCGCCGAGAACGTCGATGATCTTCTCTTTTTACACTTTTGCCCACTCTCCAAGATTCTACCAAGTCTTGCCTATTTGCACATTTTTAACTCCATTTCGTGTCATAGCACATGCATATTTGTTAGTAGTTGGAATTAATGTCACATTAAGGGAAATGTTTCCTTGCAATGTAACCCCAAAATGAGTCCAAAATATGGGCTCATCAGCATGTTGACAATTGCCCCAAAGATGTTTAAGAAAGGTCCCCAAGATGAAAGGACAATACTCACTTGGTAGTTCCTAAGTTCGAGCTACTCTTATGATTACTACTTATGATTCTAAGTTATATTTTAAAAGATTCAGTGGAATGACTTAGCACCAAATGTGTCATTGAGGTGGGGTTCGTTATAGGAACCTTAGAAGCAGCCTTTTGCCACATTAACTATGTGCCACCATAGGATCACTTGTAGGCTAGGCTAGTGGATCCACCTAGGTCATTTATGTTATTATGATACATGCTAAGTTGACGGAGTTTCACCCAGCAAGTGGTCTCCCCGTGCCTACGTAGGGGGTTATGTTGGATTCCATATAATAGCTCACATGATTCTTAAATTTTGGTTAAGGTTTACTCCCACAAGTATATGACTCTATGATGTGATTCTATTACTTATGTTTTCTCATGTATTTATTATCATTCATATTGAGCCATGTCCTTATTTCATGCATGAGTTACATTGATTTTAATTTACTAAGTATATGTTATATTTATGAATGATGGCAGTACAATTTCATGCATTGCACTGCATCTCACATACTTAGTATATTCCAAAAGTACTAACGCATATTTTGCCTACATGATTTAACCATGTAGGGACAAGCACTCCTCCACCGGTTCATGGCTAGTAGTTGGCATTCAAAACTAGCTTGTTACTGCGGTGAGCCCTTAGTTCGAGACTCTTCCACTTTTTATTTTATCTTGTATTTTATGTTTATTTCAAGACAATGTCTTTATGGCCCTTTTGAGGCTTTTACATTCTATGTTGTCTATTTATGGATTCATTTCTATTTGATGGCAACTGACCTTATCAGTTCCATCCATTTATGTATTAGTTGGTATGCTTATGGAAAAAATAATTGTTCGTTATTTTCACTATTTTTTTATGTTGCTTCATTGCTAAAAATGGTCCATAGCCCATTTCTCCTAATCTTTCACAAAAGTTTTAATTTGTTATGCATGAATGCTTAAGATGCTTAGATGGCTTGGGTGAGGTGTCTTTGGGTATCTCATTTGTCGTGTGATGACTAGGCCCCTAGGTCGGGTCTTTATAGAAAACATAGATATCCAAGATAAGTTAAAGAGTACTCCTGAGTCTATATCAAAAGTGAATAAGTGAGGCTAGTAGAATCTAACTAGAACTTGAAGAGAGGTTGAAAAATCTAAATTGAATTTGGCAATATCCCTAGAAAGAAATGCTCAGCTAAAGAAGAACATGTCAAAGTTAAGGAGGAGATTGACAAATATTTAAAATGGACCACCTCTTCTAAAATATTATCAAGCTTAACTTGTCAAATGCATAACAATGGAAAAGGCTTAGGATGTAAGAAGTTAGATCTTTCATATTATCCACTTGGATCCCTCATATAATCCGCACTGTAAGTATATGAATGTGTCTTATAATTGGTTATGTATTTATAATGGATGCAACACACATCTTAAGAAGGACTATAAAGCCTGAAAAAACACAAAAAAGATTTTTTAAAATTATACTAAACAGAAAAGAAACTTTGAAGGGGACCTAGTTGGTTGTCTAAAATAAAGCAATTCAAATTTTTTGTTTGGCCTAAGAAACCCTTGATTATACCCCTATCTCGCTTTTGGGTAGGTTCCCAAGGCTAACGAATAATTTTCTTATGCAGGAAGAAGTTGGAGGAAGTAGTTATTGTCGGTTCATGGACAATGCTTACTCTAAGCATATGACTGGAGAAACATAAAACTTTTAATCACACAAGGCACTTCAATTTGGAGGTGCCTCTTTTGGAAACGAAAAAAGGGATATATTTTAGTTGTTTGAAGAATTGAAATCTCTTGATCATGCTATTGAAGATGTATACTGTAATGCCCCAGGAGGGTACTCTTGGCGTGGTCGGCACTCAGAGACTATTGTTAGCCCCCAAGCAAACCACTCAGCCTCATCAAATTCGTTCAATCACATTTTAATAGTGAAATACATCAATAATAAAGAATACTCAATGAAATGAAATGGCAACATGTTAATCAAAACCAAAGGTCAAACAATCTATCCATCAACTTAGCAAGACTAGTGTGAAAGAGACTAGTTAAAGATAACATCAAAACATAACTCGACAGTCTAGTCTATGAAACCTCTAAGCATTTGACTAGTTGGTGCCAACGACAGGTCCATGGCTACATCAAAATAAAATGAAATAAGTCTAAACTCAAAGCTAGAAAGAAACATAGTATCCTCCGAGAGTATGGGAGGACTCACCAATCAACTGAAAGTAAATAGATTCTCAATGGAGCGCCTGTTGATGACCACTAGTACTTGTTTGTGCATCATGAAAAGATGCAGTCCCAAATGGACGTCAGTACGTGGAATGTACGAGTATGTAAAATTATAGAATGAAACATGCAAAGGTAGAATAACATTAACTCAAAATAGCTCAACTCAAGAAAGTAGGAAACTCAATCATCAAATTAAGAGTCTAAAGTAAGAATACAATTTTAGACAAATACCTCTCACGTACCATTTGATCCAATCCAC
This sequence comes from Solanum aculeatissimum, assembly GCA_038996855.1. NCBI lineage: Eukaryota > Viridiplantae > Streptophyta > Magnoliopsida > Solanales > Solanaceae > Solanum > Solanum aculeatissimum. Next base: position 12,216 of record JBCEWC010013483.1, read on the forward strand.
TCAGAGTACTATCAAAGTCTATTTGGGAGTTTCTCTAACCGATAACCATCACCTATGAGTCGGTGATGATACAATGAAGTGATGTCATTGCCACATCCATCCAATACCTTGCCAGGGTAAAGGACATCCCATTAGTGGATCCACAATAATAATATGAAGTCCTCTTTTTGGGAGAATAGGGAAGCATCCATTTTTACAGTTCAATTCTCTCCATCGTTGGCCACGTAGTTATTGAGTTTGCGTTAGACTTACTCTTACTCAATTCAGTGCTCAATACTCCCCCCAAGACTCAACATGCTCATAAGACATCAACCCTATGATTAACTCATTCATGTAGTCTCATTTGGACATTCATCACATCAATCATTAACTCTTTGGTTATATTCGTTTAAGATTCAACTCTTGACTCATAAAGGCTCAATCATACATTATTCTAACTCAATAGCATTCAGAAAATCAAAAGTAGAGTTAAAATATTTAGGTATTCCACAGACTCTTTAGGCTCAAATTATACTCATACATACCTATTTAAGTGAAAAATATAAAAACAACAAGAATTCATGCTAGGGTATATGTAGGAAAAGTAAAATCATCAATTTCAAGTATTTAATTCATAAAAACTATAATTCATGCAAAATCATATAGAAATACATTAGAATTTAAGAAAAAACCTTCAAGAGACCTTCATGCAATACTCAATTCACTAAAAACTCCATCAACTCGGGTTTTGGGGCATATGGAAGAACAAAATTCATGTTTTAGTTAGTCTTACATACCTGGAAGTTTAAGTCTTGGAACAATTTGAAGGAATTCTCAAGTTTCTCATTTTAAACCCTAGCCCTTTTCTCCATTGAAATCTTGCCCCAAGTTTGGAGGATGTGTTTTAGCGTGAAAAAGATGAACTGATAGGTTTAGGGCTTTATTTAGGTATAAAAACGTCAAGTCTAAGCTTTAAAAGGGGTGAAAAAAGACCAAAATAACCTTTTTAAAAATCTGTTAAAAGTTATCTTTGGGCCCATCTACGACCCATAAGGTCCATTTTTTAAACGTCCGGGCAAAATTTGAGGTTACTAGAACATTCCACAAGACTAAACTACGACCCATCGATTACTTTATGACCTGTAGATGGATCTGTAAAGTCTGGGTCTCAAAATTGTATTTTTAGGACTTTTTCACAAGCGTAACAGATGGGTTTTACTTTAATCCACAACCCGTAATAGGGTTTTGTAGACGAGCTCTGCTCTGGTAGTCCCCAGTAAAACAATTATAACTTTTGACTCTGAAATCTAAATGAGGTGAAACTATTTGCGTTGGAAAGCTAATTCAAAGGGATTTCATTTGGTAGGTCATGGGACACCTAATTCTGTGTGCTAAGGGTTATGATCATTTAAAATTGACCCTTGCATACTCTAACACTAGAAACTCAGCTTATAGAAAAGTTTTGAACTCGGTTGAGTGCTAGGAGTCTCTTATGACTGTAATACGCTTCTCATATGTAAGAATGAGTCTCGAAACAGAGTTGCATATGAGAATAGAGTTGTGGGGTGTCACATATACTATGTGAGCGGATTGAAGTATAGTCTACTTAGTATATCTTAAGTTTGTGACAAAGAAAATGAAGTTAAATTTCTATCTAAATATTGTATTATCGCCAAATATTACATCTCAATATGTAATTTTAATAGTAAGGAGGTAAGAAAAATATACGCAACTGACTTAGAATTAGTTGGTGGTAATGATGTCACATGTCTAAGTGCCCAAAGTAAAAATATTGGCCTATGGCGTTGAAGACATGTCAGTTGCTTACTTCTTAACCAACTAGTTTCAAAGGACTTGTTTATGGGTTACCCAAGATAAAATTTAAAGATGATAAAGTTTGTGATGCATATATCAAAAGAAAGAAAACTAGACCATCTTTCTAATAGAAGAAGCAAGCCAACACCACTAGGCCTTTTGAACTACTCCACATGAATTTATATGCACCTGTGAAGATTTAGGTTATGTTTGGTATGGAGGAAGACATTTTTCAAAATATATTTTTCAATTTTTTCATGTTTGGTTGAGTTAAATATTTTCCAAATCAACTCATTTTCCTCCAATTTAAGGAAAATGATTTCCTTTCAAAAATTAAGGAAAATATTTTCCAAAACTCTTATCCAACTTCAAATTGATTTTTTTAATCTCATCCCTACCACGATCCCTCTCCCCAAAAAATTATTTTAAAAAAAAAATAAATAAGATTAAAAATTTATTTTTGAAAAATATTTCACATTTTGAAAATTTTATTTTTCCCCATTCCAATACCAACCCACCCAATTTCTCCCAAACCCCAAAAAAATAAAATTTTATTTTTAAAAAAAAATAATTTTTTACTCCACCCCACAACCACTCCTCCCTCCCCCTGCCCTTTTTACAAAAAAAATTAAAAATTTATTTTTACAAAAATTTTAAATTTTGAAAATTTTATTTTTTTACTCCACCCCACGCCCACAGCCTCCCCTTCGCCACACACCCCTGCTCCCCAGCCCCCAAGCCCCATACAAATAAATAAAATTTATTTTTAAAAAAAATTTAAATTTTGAAAATATCAACTTTTTACTCCAACCCACCTCCCCCGAGACCCCTCCACCCCCCAGCCCCACCCCCACCCCCACCCCCATACAAAACAATAAATTTTATTTTTTAAAAAAAATTAAATTTTAAAAATTTTAATTTTTTAATCCAACCCCCCTTCCCCTTACCCATACAAAAAAAAAGTTAAAAAATTATTTTTTTTTAAAAACAATCAATTTTTACTCTACTGTGCACCCCACTGCACAAAC
>JBCEWC010013484.1:0-15037 GCA_038996855.1 Solanum aculeatissimum
TAATTGTTAATCCTGGGATAAGTTATCCCATCCCTTACAACCAAACAATAAATTAAGGACCACTTAAAAATTATCCCAGGATTAGTCTTCCCTATCCATCATACCAAACGACCCCTAATCTACTTCCTTGACAGAGGACTTATACATGAGAAACCAAGCAAATACATGACTTAAAGAGTACTGATATAGTATTTAACAATGTTAAATTAATAATATTTATGAAAAGGTAAAGTAATAAATTACTATAGTTTTAATGGGCTATCAGTTTATCCCAAAACCAATACTAAAAACTAAAACCGAACCAATAATCCAATAATTTTTTTTTATAGAACTATTAAAACCCATTAACCTAACAATCCACTAGTAATAAACCAATAACATTTTTTTCGATTCGGCTTATCGATCGATTTGGTTTTTGCACATCCCTAATCATGACTTGCTTTCTTTGGTGAGCTCTAGAGCTGAACATGCATAATTTATATAGCTTATTCTACTGTTCTTCTTTTCTTGATAAGAGTATTTATACATTATCACAATTATAGAGTTCCCCAGAATTCAGTTGGACTCTTCTTAATTAATTTGGGGCAAGTTCATTCAGAAAGTTATAAAATCTATTGACTGAGGTATGTTGGTGGAGATGTAAGAACTAAGTAATTCTTCAGACAACTCACTCATCCCTCTGAAATAATCTTTCATTTTTTCGCTTTCTTTTTTGTATCACTGTTTTCCAGTTTTATCTTTATCCTTAGCTTCCCTGATACTTTACTGAGTCAAGGGTCTTTCGTAAATAACCTCTCTAAATTCACAAGGTAGGGGTAAGGTCCGAGTACACACCATCCTCCCCAGACCTACTTGTGGATTACACTAGTCACTGGGTATGTTATTGTTGTTGCTTAGCTTCCTTGATGTCATTTTGAAATTTTGCTGTAAATTAGCAGGTCACCCATACAAATCAGTTTGTTTCAACTCCTGGAGAAGCTGTGACCATGGCACAGCAGGTAGTTGAAACCATGATAGTGAAGGGATATCAACTAAGTAAGGATGCACTAACCAAAGCCAAAGCTTTTGATGAGTCTTATCACGTGTCATCTACTGCAGCAGCAAAGGTGGCAGATCTCAGCAAGAAAGTTGGGCTTACTGATAAAATTCAGTCTGGGATGGAGACTGTTAAATGCGTGGACGAGAAGTACCATCTTTCTGAGCTTACCATGTCTGCTGCATCTTATACAGGGAAAGCAGCTGTAGCTGCTGCAACTGCTGTGGTTAGCAGTAGTTACTTTTCCAAGGGAGCTTTTTGGGTTTCAGATGTTCTGAATCGAGCTGCCAAGGTCGCTGCTGACTTGGGTAATAAAGGTGTCAAAAAAGAAACAGTTAGTATGGAAATGGACCAAATTGGTAAATAGGGCTGACACATGTCTGCTCACATGAAATTGTCCAAAGGTGTAAGCTTTCCGTGGAGACATGAATGTGAATATGAACAATTTTAGCTAGTTGAAGCAGATTGCGCAACATGGTGTAACCTGATTCATACTTATGGTAACATGTTGATATTAATCAATTTGATTTCCTTTACTCATGGGAGTACAATGTAAGTAATACGCTTGACTGGTTTACAAGTTGATCATTACATGTCATGCTTTTCAGTGAGCTGGTATTCAATTGCTAGTTAATGTAGTATTATTAATAAGATTTACTTGCTTTCATTCTGCGATTGCACACACTACTGCTATGAATTTGCCTAGACTTGCCAAGTCCTAGAGTGAGAAAAACTGGGGAAAGCTGATGTTACTTTCATGCCAAATGCTGGAAAAGTCATTTGTTTGAACCTAATCCTATCAATCATGTTTCTCAGTTGGATAAGTGTTACTGTTACACTACTGCTACTAATGTGCTGAAGAAGCAGTAAAAGTTGGGTAATCTGGTGGCTATATATTCGCATTTGTGGAGGTGCTTGAAGCCTTTGCCTATCAGCAGCAGAAGAAAGTTCAGGACCAAGAGTCTTGGTTTAGAATGAGAGACGTTAATATGTGTACATATTTTAAATTCTTTTGCATGTGTATACATAGTTTGAGCCAAAAATAATGCTTCAGTTGATCCTGTAAAACTTGCCTTAGATCTGCCCTTACGGCTCCTGTTTAGGCTTGAACTTTGCTCATCTTTGTCCTTGTAAATAGATAGCACCGTAACAACTGATGAAAGTTAATCACAACAAATTGGACATCGTGTAAGCCCATTCTCATTGCAATCTGGACATCGTTTGAAGCCACACTCATCTTCTTCATCATACTCTGCTTCATAGTATATTTTACGACTCCCGTAGCAGGTCTCACATGGCACAAACCTACTATCTCCACAGCCCTCACAAACTCCATTTTCTACCCTTTCACAGCTTTGTACTACCTTCTCAAGCTGTCCGTTGTCTTGCATTCTGCATATTTCATCAGCCCCACCAATGTATTTTCTCCCCAGAAATACCCTTGGCAGCAATACCCCACCGCTGTATTCTTCCCCTAGTAGTAACTCTTTCAACTCCTCCTTGAACCCTGCATGCATTGATACATCTCTTTCGTCGATCTTCACACCTAGTCCCTTCAAAATCATGCGAACATGACAACAATCCTCATACGTTTTCCTCACCCCTCTCAGGCTTGTGAAGTATAAAATTACTTTGCCTTCATTCTGTTGCACTAATTTATGCTTTGTTACTTCACAATTTGATTTCAGCTGATCATAAGGATTGGTTAAGACATGGAAAGAAAAGCTATGGACATGATGAGGAGATTTAAGAAGATTAATATCTTCAAGATCTTCCATCAATTCCCAAACATTGACATTCTCTGGCTCACCATCAAGAGGAGTTGTGATTGGAGTCTTAGGAATCACTTTTGGGATTTTCTCATTGATCATTTGTGACCATAACCCTGTTTTGAACTCTTCTTTATTAATCCTCCCTTCATTGAACAATAATTGATCATCATCGATATATTGTTTCAGTGGATCAAGTCTGAGAGATCCTAACGTTGAGGAAATGAGAGAGACCAGATGGAAACTACTGTCTTCTTTATCGATAGGATTATGTTTATTCATTGAGTAGCTTTGGTGCACTGGAGAATAGTGTGCCCTGCCTTTTTGGCATACTTTTGGCTTTGAATTGGCACACCCCATTGTTAAAAGTCCAGTCTAGAAATTGATTTGGGTGGAAGAATAGAATAGTTGTTAGGGCAGTGGATGGAAAGAGATCAATCAAAGATTGTTTTTTTTTCTTGTTCTTCTTGTTGAATATGTATATACTGATATGAAAGAAGATTGGGTAAATATTTCGATATATTAATAACTAGACAAATCGAAGAATTTGAAATAGAGAATTTGTGCCAGCTTTTTAGACATTAGGGGGAAAAAAAAGGAAGGAAACAAATAGTAGTAGTATACCTTTAATTAGGGGTGGACAAATTCAAATCGAATGATCCAATAAAAAATATAGTCTATAGATATTAATAAGAGTTAATTACCTTTTTAAGTTCATTTTATAAGATATTTACCTATTTTAAATATTTTATTTATTTATTACTTAGATATATCATATTTAAATTTTTTTTACCATCTATAGTAACTGCACTATGTATTAAGTGTGATTACATATGTAATATACATGTATCATAAATGTACTAAAATTTATTATACTTATTTTGATTAAAAATAAATAAATTTTCATATGTATTAAAAATGAATTATGCTTGTATTATAATGTGTTACGCTATGCATAAAAGTAATTTTGCATGTAAGATAGATGTATTATAAATGTTTTAAATTATTTTAGGCTTGTTTTGGTTAAAAAAAATCTACATTATATATTAAAAGTGAATTGTATATGCACTATAGATGTATTAAATTACATAGCTGTTAATGACAAATATTTTCTAAATATGCATATTTAGGTAAGTTTCCCCATTAATAGCTTTAATAAAGTTCGAATCAAATTTATACTAATGCAAACAAAAAATTTAAATTTCACACTAAGAATGACAATAATGTTGATTTCATTTTATAATGGCTTAGACAATTCAAATACATAACATAATTTTAGTTTTTCTTTAGTGTTTAATCATGAAACTAATACTTATTAGATTTATTTAGCATGATTTAGTACTTTTAAATTATGATCATTTTTATTGACTTATTTATTTGCAATACTTATTTATTTTATATGATTTCATTATTATTTTTTATTGAATATTTTAATGTCATCACTCATCATATTTTGTGTTATTTTCTTAAGAAATACGTAAGATAGTTTTAATTTTGTTAGACTAGAGAATATTTGAAACACAAGTTAATTATATATTTATATGAATACTTTATTGAAAAAATCTGAAAATTTGAGAAATTAAAGAAAAACTGGAAAACCTGAAAAAATCCAACCCCCTCCCTCAAAGAACTCGAAAAATCCGAGGTTGAAAAATTCAAGTTCTATTAGTTTCATTTGGTTTATAGATTTAAAAATTCAACACAAATAATTTAATTTGATATTTGAAAAATCTGAATCAATTCGGTCCATGTGCATCTCTAGTTGTGGTGGGAGCACTGTGGAAGAGTTCAATTGTGATAATACATGTTTTTGCAAGTACAGGTCATTATCGTGGGATAAAATTGTCACGCTTCAAGAGGGTAACCTAGGCGTACTGGCACTCAAAACTAGGGGTGACAAAATTCAGTCCAATCCGATGAAGTTTGGGCGGGTTATTATCTCAACCCATTTAAAATTGGGTTGATATACAATCCGAATTGATTCGAGAGAGATCTTGTTAAAATATTTTTACAACACTTTTTTTAATTTGATATGTTTTATATAGGCATAATAAAAAAAATTATAATTTAATTAAATACTAAAATATTGAAAAAGAACAAATAAAACAAGTAAAAATTAGTAAAAGTTGGGTCGGGTTGAGTCTTGATCTGCTTTATAACCCATTACTCAATCTGTTTTGACCCAACTCATTTTGATCCAATCAAATTTGGGTTGTATTGGGTCTTGACCCATTATAACCCGCTCAAATTTGACCAACCCCCTCAATTGTCACTCTTACTCAAAATCCCCAAGCAAACCACTTGGCCTAATCACTCATTCAATTACCAGAGGACTCAATAAAATTAAAAGAAAGTACTCAAGTGACATTTAAATCATCACATAAAATAATTTTCACGATATCTCTTATTAAAATAACTCAACATTTCAATCCAAATAAATAATAATAGTTTTTAAAATTGACTCTAAAAGAAAAAAAAATTCCACTCCAACTCTAATTAACTTGGTCTATGAAACGTGTATCAACTCATAAGAAGGTACCAAGACAATTTTAAGGCTACCTCAAAACAATAGAAAGGAATAATCAGAAATGAAAAGGATTCCTCTGAAAGCAAGAAGGTCCCACCACTGTCTGGAACTGAATAGAATTTCAACGAAGCATCTACTGAGGATATTTAACACTTGTATCTGCATCATAAAATAATACAATACCAAATGATGTCAGTACGTGAAATGTATGGTATGGAAGATGGTTGAGTAGAACAAATACATCAGGCACTCAAAGAAAGAATGAAGCTCAACTCAACTTAATATGATGCGCAAGTTTAAAAATAAATAATACTTTCAACAATCATAACTAAATATTCAGTAAAGTAATATATTTACACTTTGGGAGTTTCTCTAACTGACACGCCACACATGAGCTATTGATGGTACAACAAGCTCGTTGTTATTGCCACAATCGTCTAATACTTGCCACGGTAAGGGACGCTCAACCTCTTTGGATCAAATAATAAAAAGTCTTCTTTTGGGACAAGAGAGACTAGACCTTTATCCTACACTGACTACGTAGTTTATGAGACTTAAGTTACCTCTATTCTAACTCTTACCCAAATCAATACTCAATACTACTCCTAAAGCATATACAGTGACAGATCCAGGATTTTAATTCAGGGGGTTCGAAATATAAAAGTATAAATGTGCAAATAAACTAATAAAATACAATTTAGAAAAGAAGTAGTAATACATAGTCTAATATTATTTCAATACTTTAAAAAAAAGTGAAATTAAAATAACGCTTTAAGTGGAATTCGAATCTTGAGCGTTAGGGTTCATTTAAAAGGAGCCTTACAACTATGCTAGACTTTGCTTATTGTTTAAAAGGTTCAAGTTTAATATATATACGAAAATATCAAAAAATTTATCCCATATATATAGTGTAATTTTTCGCCGACCCCCTCCTCACTGCCTAGGTCCGCCCTTGAGCATATATATATATGCTCATATGCTCAATCAAATAAAATATTTAAATCATCTCATTTAGTCTCATTGAATTTCAATGCATAACTATTTCAACAATAAAATAATAACATTTTCAATGTATAACTATTTCAACAATAAAATAATAACATTTTCAATGCATAACTATATAAAATTCAATAGAAGAGAAGTTACCTCACTTAAAATTTAAAAATAGATTTTTTTTGACTAAACGCGATACTCAATTTAAAATAAAACTTTGACGTTGGGCGTGCGGACGAACTCAATCCAACGTATGATAGCCTTACATTGTTACACCCTATAAAATTACCTAAATACCCCTAGATGAGAGATTGCCCGCATAACACATAATCCTAAGCTTTGTTGGCAAATTCGAGATCGGAACCGCGATCAACATGAAAAATTTTGTGAAAAATGGTCTTGGTTGAATTTTAGAGCAATCAAATCAAAAGATCATTTTTCGGGGTAAAGATGCAAATCCCAACAAGGTGCGCGACACGTCCGTATCGCAGATTTGCACTTAATTCTGGTTCTAATATTTTCTATGGATTTAGAAAAATCAATCTAATTTTTTTTTAAAAAATGTACTGTGAGGGACCAGGTCCGCGACGCGGACTGGGCTGCCGATAATTAAAAAAATTTCAGTTTTTTTGAGGGGCATTCCAAACTTTTTCCTACCCCTCCTAAACTTAACCCACGACTAATGTAGATTTAGTGTAAAAAGGGTTCTTAAACCCATCCCTAAGTCTTCTAGGCATCCTAACAGGAGATCTAGGGCTAAAGAGAAGAAGAAAATGAACTAGGATTCAAGCAATTGGGGCAAGAGCTCTTGCAAATTAATTGTTTGTTCTCGTCTTAGATATGTAAGACTAATCTAAAGCATGAGATTGTTTTTTCATGTGCCCCATGATTGTGATAGGATGACTTGTGATGAAATTTATGTCTCCATGATTGTGTTATTTTTGCAAACTCTGATGATATTTATTCTATTCTACTTATACTGTATATTTGATGATTTCTTTAAACTTTTCTTGAATAAAGAGTTTGAATTCCTATTTTAAGCATAAACCCTAGATTTTTATTTATTAAAACTGACATGAATGAACTTAGTAAATAAGTCTAGAGTCTTGACTTGATGAATGTTGACGGTTATATATTGGGATTGTGATGTGAGAGTGGTGATAATGATGTTGATGGAACTTGATGGTCCTAAGAATCTAAATGAGTCCTGAGCTAATCCTAAAAGTGTGTTCTTAACAAACGAGTTGATAGTTGATGTGATAAATTGAGTTGATAAATGTTCAATAAGACTTACTGATTGAGTTAGATAGAGTTTGATGTCTTATGAACATGTTGAATCTTGGGAGAAGTATTGAGCACCAATTTGAGTGAGAGTAAATACCAACTCAAACTCAATAATTGCATAGTCACCATAGGAGAAATCAGATGTTTCCTTGTTATTCCAAAATGAGGACTTGATGTTACTGATTGTGGATCCACTGATGAGATGTTCTTTTTACCCTAGAAAGGTATTAGATGGATGTGACAACAACATCATTTCGTTGTATCATCACCAACTCATAAGTGATGATTGTTGATTAGAGTAACTCTCGTCATACAAGTCTTGATAGTACTCTGAGTGGATTGAATTGGATGGTATATGAGTGATCATTGTCTAAATTGTATTCTTACCTAAAATCATAAACTGAGGTAAGATATAATACCCATAAAAAAAAAAAAAAGCAAGATAGTCTTAAATGAATCCGTCTAATAAAGGGTTAACATGCAATTTTTCACAAGTAAAAGATTCAAATTCATTATTAGGGAGGTTATCATAGGGAGAAAGTTTTAAGTTAGATTTTTAATTTATTATTATTATTATTTTGCTATTTTTAATTTTAAAAACAAGTGGTTAAAAACGCTTTTAAGTTTTATTTGACTACTACTAGCTGCTTAAAAGTTAAAAATTATCCAACAAGAAAAATAGTTTGATATACTCATCAATTTTATTATTTAGAACTGATATAACCCCTCATTATAAAATTGGCCGGCTAACATATACTTTATCATTATAAAAATAATAATTCACATATATTTCTTCTATTATAAAAATGACTCATATATATCCTTTTAGCTAATGAAAGTGAAAATATTAATTACTTTTTTTAAAACAATTAACTTTAAAAAGATTCATGTAGAGATTCATAAGATTCTTTTCATACAATGGGGGCATATAGTTATTCTTTTCATACCCTTTGAGTTTCTTATTCTTATTTTATGTTTTTCTTGCATTCTTTAAGTAAAAATATAAGAAACTAAAAAAATGATGAGAAAAAAAGAGAAAGTAACCAAAAAATTGTAAACTAGTTTTTTCGGATATATTGTGTAATTTTTATATATACAAAAAAATAAAATAAAATGGAGGCATATATGATAAATTTTACAAAAAAAGTTAGTGAAAAATAAATTTAACCATCAAAATAATAAATTCAAATTAGCCGTTGAATCAAAGAAGCCCAAAAAATACGTGTTAGAAGGATTAAATATGCCCCTATATGAATGTTTTTTTTAATAATAAGAAAATATTCGTCAAAGAAAAAGGTATATGTGAGTCATTTGATCATAAGTATAAGCATATATGAGTTACTTTTATAATGACAGTATATCAACTCCAAGACAAAGTTAAGAGGTATATCGTGTCATTTAATTCCCTACTTAGAATAAGTCAATCCAAACGATTTCTAATTAGCTTTTACTTTTCTTGTTTTCTGTAAGGAAATAATTATATGTTGTCGGTAAACCTATTGACATTATTTTCTTTCCATAATTGTAAGTTTAGTTCACAATTTCTTTCTTTCCATAATAAGAATCCTAAAAGGAAAAGGAAAAGATTTAGAAAAAAAAAGAAGCCAAATCCTAATCCTACACAAAAACTGAAAATCAACCCAAAGAAACCTTTTTTCTCTTCTCTATATAACACATACGAGTCTTATTTCATTAGCAACATTTAATCTTTGATTAGCTTTATTAAATGGAGTGTGAAATTTGTGTATTTCCCCAAATTTGTAATGCTATAAGAAGCTCTCCTGGTACAGCCATCTCAAGTAACAATTTTAACTTGGAGATGGATATACTTGCCAAGCATTCTTACACTTGTGGTGACAACGTTGTTGAAGAGTGTCACTTTGGTACTAGGTGGAATTACAAGTACAAGACATTATCATGGAATATTGTTGACAGAGAGCTTTTTGCATCTGATTTTCCTTATCCATTAGAAAAAGTTAAGTGGGATGGTGCTGACAAAACTTTGAAGAGCAAAGATGAATTGATACAAAAAATCTTGGAGTTTGTCCGTACGGTGCAGAATGTTACACCTCCTTTTCAAGATGATGATATAGTTTATGTGAGTCTGATATTTGTTAAGCGCGTTTTTGTATCTCCTCAAGAATTTGAACTTATCCAAGAGAGAATTTTTGTTGAACATTATAAAAGCATTGCAGAAATTCTTTTGGGAAGAGTTTGTGACGAGATCAACCAACTGGGACGTGAGCTATCTTTGTATGAAAAATTTCAACGCCTAGACGGTTGCGTAGAAAAAATTGTGAGGGGATCAACCTATTGGAGAATGTGTTTGGATGAGGATTACGAAAGTGTACTAATAGAGTCTTTGATTGAGGAAGCTAGGAAGGAATTCAGGTCACTGCCTGCAGTAAGATCAAGAATGCAGTTCTTACAAAAAGTGCATCTTCCACAAAACAAATCAACAGACGATTGCTCTATATGCATGGGGAGTTACTTACCCGAACAAGACGCATACAACATGCCTTGCAATCACAGTTTCCATTATGGCTGCATTGAGACTTGACTTCTTAAAAACCCAAGTTGCCCTATGTGTCGTTACAAGTTGCCATCAACCGAGTCAACATAGGAAGTGATTTCTTTCTTCATCTTTGTAGCAAAAGATTTTCTAGTTATTGAATTTTATTAATAGGGTCTTGGCATCCAACAGTTTCTAATTTTTTCTCTATAAAAACATCGTGTATAGCTTCAAGTAATTTGTTATATTCAGTAGGTTTGAGGAACGATATATTTGTAGTCCACCATTAGCTGATCAAAGTACTACAAAAAAGAATCACACATGTTGGTCTTTATACGACTAAGTAATGAATACATAACGAGTTAACGACGTATCTTTGAAGGGTTGATTTTTCATATGTAAGTCAAATATATTGAAGTATTAAAATTATCTTTTAAATGAGTTATGATGAGAGTTTCATGTGTCTTTAACGTAAGAAGTATAAACTTATGACTGAATTTTACTACTAAATTCTTTTGATTATTTAGCGATAATAATATCTTAAAATTACCTTCTGAGGTTAAATCTATGTGATATTCCTAAGGACCTTAAATTCCTCTTGTTGGCACCATAAGTTAAAACATTTAATTTCTATTCTGCTTTAAAGTATTTTTTTTTTTGGGTAAACATGATAATTGCTATTTATAGATTAATAGTCAATAATACATCAAAGTGGCGGAGCAATCAGTCCGCTAACATCCTTGGCAGAGTTAATATTCATTCAACTACTAGATGAGATAGCTGCTTTAGTCAGTCTTACAAAATAAGTTCCGTCAATGTCTGTCTGAAGTTTTCTAAAGACAAACTTCGACAGAACTTCTCAGGGGTGATTTAACAGTGTTAGAAAAAATGCAAGCGTCTTTGGCCCCCAAGACTTCATATAAAAAGAAAGAATTATTAAAATAAGTTTGGTACATTTGGAGTATGATTATATGATTAATTCAAAAGAATTACCGAATGAAATCAATTATAATTATTTTTAAACAATTCTGTATTTCAAAGAGATAAAAAAATAAAATTTGTAAAAAAATATATTAATTTATTGTTTAAAATTTAAGACCCCATTCAATTTTCGTCTTAGGTCACTAATGTGGTTGAATCGCCCCTGGAACTTCCCAACAAAAAAATGCATTAGACGTTGTCAGTTTTGTGCCTTCCTTTGCCAACTTGTCCGCCACTTTGTTAGTCTCCCTATATTCATGTTGAATAGGAGGATTCCCCAGCCTCCGTAGTCGCTCCCTGCAGTCGAACAATAGATGATAGTTCGTTAAGTTCCCTTGTGTTAGGAAGGTGATTAAACTCTCGCAATCAGTGCTTATTTACAAGGGCGTTGGGTTGTGTTGTATTACCAACTCCAGCCCCTGCATAAGAGCTGTTAGTTCAGCTTTGATATTTGTCGTATAAAAAAGGTTGCTCATGTATCCTACTACCCATTTTCCCTTGCAGTCTCTGAATACTCCACCTGTTCCCCCTTTGCCTAGGTTTTTTATGGCGGATCCGTCTATATATTTAGTTTGTACTCGCCTTTGGTGATTTCTATTTTATTTTCCTGGCCTGTTGAGGGTTGTTGGTTATCTTTGGATTTGTCAGGCTAATGAATTCCTCTGCTTGAGTAATAATTGAGGTTATGCTAATGCTCGTAGATGAGTTATTATGATGGTTTTGATTTCTGGTTTTTCAGATATTCCATATGAAGAAAGGGTATGCTTCCGACCATTTCAAGGTATCCTTCCATGCTTTAATTGTGATCTTTTGGAGTTGATGCAGCCAATCTTGGCTGTTTTGGCCAATAAGGAGGCGTATTTCGTGCTTGGCTTCTAGCCTTCTCCAAATGTTTCTGACGTTTTTACATTTCAGGAAAATATGAGCTATTGTTTCTAGCTCCCGACATAAGCGACAGCGTGAGATAATGTTGATATATACCTATGAAGTTTAGGTATGAGCGAGTGGGAATTCTGTTGTGTTGACCGAACCACATCAAAAATTTGATTTTATTAGGACACTTTGATGTCCGTATCCACGAGAAATGTGAGTCTATAGGTGTCTCGGGGGTGGTTTTGGTCATCAGGATGATTTTGTAGAGAAGGTGCCTTTAGGGTTCAGGCCCCAGAAGGTTTCCCATCCTAGCAGTATGCCGCTCCATAGATGGCTTTTTTGGGTAGTTAGTTTTGCATTATGGGTTTCCATAGTTTCCCTTTTCCAGTGTATTTGTTGAGAAGGGTTGATGCCCGTAGGGTTTCGGGATTTGTGAAGGCTCTCCATGCTAATTTTGCAAGGAGAGCTACGTTTTTTCTTTTGCCCGTTGGATGCCTAGCCCGCCTCGTGCCTTTCTTTGTGTTAGGGTTTCCCAATTTACCATGTGATGAGATGTATTGGAAATCTGTTTTGGAAGGTCTGGACACTATGGGTAGCCTAAATATTTTCCAAAGGTTGTCCCAACTTTTATGTCAAAATATGCTTGGATTTTGTGCTTTTTGTTTTCTGGACAATTATTGGAGAGGATCATCTCTGTATGAAGAATTTCAGTGCCTAGAGGGTTGCGTAGAAAAAATTGTGAGGGAGTCAACTTATTGGAGAATGCGTTTGGATGAAATACTAATAGAGTTTTTGATTGAGCAAGTCAGGAAGGAATTCAGGTCGTTGCCTCTAGTAAGATCAAGAATGCAGTTCTTACAAAGAGTACATTTTCCGCAAAACAAATCAACAAACCATTGTTCGATAGTTACTTTACCAAACACGATGCATACAACATGCCTTGCAATCACAGTTTCCATTATGGCTGCATTGAGACTTTGGCTTCTTAAAAACTCAAGTTGTCCTATGTGTCGTTACAAGTTTCCATCAACATAGGAAGTGATCTCTAATTTCGTGTAAAATACATATAATTTTAAGATAAGTTTCGTCAAAAGCGTATCATGTGTTGTAGCAAAAGATTCTAGTTATTGAATTTAATTAATAGGGTCTTGGCACCCAACAGTTTCGAAGAGTCTTGTACTGGACTCTGTAATAATAAGCGCCAAAGGGAAAAAGAATAGTTGCATGGTAGTAAGAACCTATGTAGCCTTCTGCTGGACTTGCAACTTCAACTTCATCACCACTTTGAAATACTCTTGTTTGTTGTTTTTGGAATGCTATGGTTCTTATGGTATCTGAGATAAAATCAATTCTTGATTCCTGGCTTTCCTCATTGGTTCTGCCATTTAATTAAAACTAATAAGGGAAAATGATTGACAAAAAAAAGCAATTCACTTAATAGTATATATTGTGTGTTAAATGAAGTATTAGTTATAATGAATCCACATAAATGATGGATCAAGGTAGACTTTTAACGTGTTGTAGTAGAATATTTATTTGTATTTGTAGGTTTTTAACTTCAATTATTATGAATAACTAACAATTATCATTTAAATAGCTTGATATTACTCCCTCTGTTCATCTTTACTTGATTCCTATTGACTTGACACAAAGATTAAGAAATAGTAAATGATAGGGGTAATTTTACCAAATCACCCTTTGAATATAATACAATATATTGAAAAATGCAATAGAGAAATAACTATAATTAATGACAAGGGTAAATTAGGAACTAAGTGTAAAATATAATTCTCTTTTGATTTCATAAACTGGATAAGTATTGTTGGACATCCTAAAATAGTATAGGGGTCAGGTAAAGATGGACGGAGGGAGTATCAATTTTTTTTTTAAAAAAAAATTAGATGACTAGGGGTATACATGGATCGGGTTGGTTCGGATTTTTGAATACCAAATCAAATCATTTATGTCGGATTTTTAAATCTATAAACCAAACAAAACTAATAAAACTTGGGTTGAAAACCTTGGGGGGGGGGGGGAGTTGGATTATTTTTTTTTCCGGTTTTTGTTCTTTTTTTTCTTCAAATTTTTGGATTTTTTCAGTATTCATATGAACATATAATTAACTTGTCCTTCGAATATTTTTCTAGTCCAACCAAAATAAAACTATCTTAGGTGTTTCTTAAGTAAATAACACAAAATATGATATGAGCAATGACATTAAAATATTCAACAAAAGATAATAATAAAATTGCATAAAAGAAATATTGCAAATAAATAAATCAATGAAAGTTATCATAATATAAAAGCACTAAATCATGCTAAAATAAATCTAATAAGTATTAATTCGATGACTAAATATTGTCATTCTAAATTAATATAAAATTAAAGAATAAATATTCAACATTACTATCATTCTTAGTGTTGAACTGATTTTTTTGTTACCAAAACAAACCTAAGATATTTTAAGACACTTATAATACATGTATATTGCATGCAAAATTATTTTTATGCATAGCATAACACATTATATTACATGCATAATTTATTTTGAATACAAAGTGAAGTTTTTTTCTTTTTACCAAAATAAGTATAATACGTTTTATAACAACATTTATTATACACATATAATTTACTTTTATTACACAGTATTTTTGCTATGAATGATAAATATTTTTTAAATATGGTATATCTAGATAATAAATTAAAAAATATATTTAAGAATAATAAATATTTTATAAAAATAAACTTAAAAAGGTAATTATCTCTTATTAATATCTATGAATTATAACCTTTACTGGTCTGTTTGAAATTTAAGTTAAACTTGATATAATATGTTTAAAGATAAAAATTATTAAAAAGTATAATAAATACTTATATATTGTTGACATCCAATTTTTACCCTCCACAGTACGAATTAAATATTGAGCTTTTAATTTTTAAGCAACTTCGAATAATTAACTTTCGAAACGCAAAAAGTATTTTTTGATTTTTTTGGAGTTCAAATCTTTTATTTCTAATTGTGTCATATGCTCTATATTAAACATTTTAATTTCAAATGTCGC
>JBCEWC010013485.1:0-15037 GCA_038996855.1 Solanum aculeatissimum
GTATGTTAAGTGGTTTACTCGGCCTATGGTGGTATCGAGTGCCAGTCATTCCTCCACATCTTTTGGGGCGTGACATTTTTAACTCTTGAAAACTCCTCTCACAAGCTCTAACCATTGGAATTTAATCTTCTTCTGGGTCAAATTGGTCAAGAGAGATGATATAGATGAGAAATTTTCTAAAAATCGCCTGTAATAACCGGCTAAACCCAAGAAACTTTTTATCTCAGTTGGAGTTGTAGGCCTTGACCAGTTCTTCACTACCTCAATCTTTTGGGAATCAACTCTAATACCTTCTCTCTATGCAAATATGGCCTAGGAATGCCACAAATGCCAACTAAAACTCATATTTAGAAAATTTAGCATACAACTTATGGCCTTTAAAGGTTTGGAGGACATCTTGAGATGATCAACATATTCCTTCTCACTTCTGAAGTAGATCAGGATGTCATCAATGAACACAATGATGAACATATCTAGGAAATTGATTTAGTACTCAATTCATAAGGTCCATGAAAGTTGTAGGGGCATTAGTCAAACCAAATAACATGACAAAAAATTTAGTGTCCATACTGGGTTTTAGAAGTTATCTTTGGAATATCACTTTCTCTGACTTTCAACTGATGATAACTAGATCCGAGATCTACTTTAGAGAAACAAATGGCATCCTAAAGTTGGGCAAACAAGTCATCAATTCTGGGGAGGGGATACTTATTCGTTTTGGTGACCTTGTATGAAAGTATTCTATACACATTCTAAGGGAACCATCCTTCTTTTGCACGAATAGGACTGAAGTGCCCCAAGGTGAGACATTTTGGTCTAATAAAGCCCTTATTTAGAAGATCTTTTAACTTCTCTTTTAACTCTTTCAATTCTGTTGGGGTCATTCTTTACTGTGGAATTGATATAGGTTGTATATCTAGAAGGACAACTATCCTAAAATCTATCTTCCTATTGAGACGGACTCCAGGTAGATCGCCAGGAAAGACTTCAGGAAACTCGTTTACAACTAGAATAGACTGGAGAGATAGTGTCTTAGCACCAGAATCTCTAACTATGACTACGTGGTAAATGTACCCCTCGGAGATTAACTTTCTAGACTTAAGATATGAGATGAAATGACCCTTAGGTACAACTGAACTATCCCTCTATTCTAAGAATGGCTCATTTGGAAACTGAAACTTGACAACTCTGGTTCAACAATCAATAGAGGCATAGCAAGCATGAATCCAGTCCATGCCCAGAATGACATCAAAGTCGACCATATCTAACTCAACTAGATCAACTAAGGTGTCTTTGTGGTCGACTGAAACATGACAATCCCTATAGACTCTTTGAGCTAGTATGGACTCACCCACAGGAGTGGATACACTAAAGGGCTCAAGAAGACACTCAAGATTGATTTCAAACTTCATACTAATAGGGAGTCACAAAAGATAAAGTTGCACCTGGGTCTAGTAATGCTTAAACATCATGAGTAAAGACTTTGAGCATACCAGCGACTACATCTAGTGAATTCTCCTGATTCCGACGGTTGGCCATAGCATACAAACAGTTTATACCCCCATTTATCCCTAAAGTAGCACCCTTAGGAGCTATTTTACCTGTTGGAGTTGAGGATAATGATTGAGCCCTGTGGCCCTCGTAATTTTGTCTTCCCATTGGATACTCCTTCAAGAATTGATTGGTCTCTTTGCATCTGAAGAAACCATTAGTGCCCATAAGACACTTTTTGGGATGAACTTACCACACTTGCCACATAATGGATGGCGAGAAGGTCCTTGAGCTACACTTTCTTATGACTGGGTGTCCTAAGCTCTAAAATTCTAGGACCGCTATTTATGTCGAACTTTTGGTGCAGGTGCACTAGAAGATGATGGAGCTGGACCAAACAACCCTGACTAAAAAGGAGGGTGTCTTCCATTCCGGTCTTTATTTTTCCTGTCTCTTGACTGGATGTCTTAGCCTTCTTATTGCGAAACTCTTCCCTGTCCCTCAGTTTCTCCTACTCAACCTGTTGCACATACGTCATCAGTCTGGCTATATCTATATCCCCTATCAGCATAGCATCCCTGCCTTCCTTTCTAGTCATACGGGAGAGCCCAGTCATGAACAAACTAATCCTACTTCTCATAGCAGCTATCATATCTGGGGCATAGCGGGATAATTGAGTGAACTTAAGGTTGTACTCATGCACACTCATAGACTTTTGTTTCAAGTTCAAAAATTCCCGTACCTTCGCTTCCCTCAACTTTTGGGGAAAGAAACGGCCCAAGAAGGCATCCTCAAGCACAACCCAGCTCAAGAGTGGTACACCCTTTCCCCTATTCTTTTTCCATTGACTAAACCATACTCTTGCCACCCCCTTAAGCTGGTAAGCAGCTAACTCCACACATTTTTTATCGACCACATGCATAACCTGGAACATTTTCTGCAACTCATAAATAAAGTTCTTTGGATCTTCCTTCAGTGGTGACCCCTTGAACTCTGGCGGGTTCATCCGTAAGAACTCATGAATCTTAGAAGTATCGGGAGCTTCTTGTCTGCCCACTCCTTATTGAACTCCTAGTGTTGTCACTGCCTGAGCTAGAGTTTGAATGGTATGTCAGATTTCAACATTAGAGATATCAACTAGTGGTGGCTGCTCAGCAGGCATAGCTGGACCCCTTGGGAACTTGTGGCTCAGCCTGATTTGCATTTTGTCTAGCGAGAAGTCCTCTGCCCCTAGCTTGTGCGGGACGTCCAACTGCTCTTCTGGGAGGCATGATCTAAAAATAATGTGTGAATACACGAGTTAGAAGGGATTTAATCAAAGTTAAACTTTGAAGCACGAAATAAAATACCAAATGAAGGCCAACATTTCCTAATGTCGTGTAGCCTCCCCCATTATGGATATGGCACACTTCACACCAATAATAAGGACTCTACTAGACACGACTTCATAGACACTCTAGGACACTTGAACTCTATGCTTTGATGCTAAGTTTTTCACGCCTCAAGTCTATATTCTAGATGTGGCCGGTACTTGGAAACCATCTCTAGCCCCAAGCGAACCGCTTGACCTAGTTACCTTACTCAGCGGAAGACTTAAGCAATACGAGTAGGCTAGAATTAAACACAATTGTTATATCAGTGTCTAAAATCATAATAAGCAAACCAACTAAAAAGTTAACAATCTGAAGAGAAAAGATACTACAATGTTGTCTACTAGTCTATGAAACATCTATAAGTCATGACTAAAGAGTAGGTACCATGACAGGCCACGACTACCTCAAACTAAAAGAAAATAACTAAATCTAAAAGGAATAACTCAAGGGAGCCTCTGACTACAAAGAAGTCTCACTACTGGCTAAGTAGAAATGTTGAATCGCCTGATGATACGCCAACTGAGGGGCTCTGTCACCTGTGTCTGCATCGTAAAATGATGTGGGTCAAAAGACTTCAGTACGTGGAATGTACGAGTATGTAAAATAGTCAAAATAGGAAAACTCAAGATATAATGTTCAAATCATAGATTTAATGTAGTAAAAAATTCAGTAACATAAGTAAGCATTATAGCAAAATATTTGATTTAATGCATGAGTAATGTAACTCTGTTTGTGTCTGAAAATAATATATATACTGTAACTTGGGGAGTTTCTCTAACTGACAACCATCACTATGAGCATCATGATGATACAATGTCTTGCCCACATTTCCAAAGTCATCCAATACCTATCTAGGGTAAGGGACGAGGTTGAACCTATGGATCTATCTAAATAGGTCATCTCAGTGACATATGAGGAGTCATACAATATTGGTTCGATCCTATCCTATACTGGCTATGTAGTTTATGAGTTTGATGTATTATTACTCTTACTCGTATCGGTGCGCAATACTACTCCCAAAATATTATTTATACGCTCATAATTGTATAGGTATCCTACTTTAGGGGAAACGTGAAAATCTGATACTTAGAGCCTTGGCTCAACATGTTTTTCCTGAACTGACGTTTCTTTCTTAAAATTGATAACACTTTTTCATAATTGATAATATTTTCCTTAAAAAGAAAGTAATCATGCTCACTACTGGTAAAATAATGCATTGGGAACTATCAAGTTTTTCTCAAACTCTGTAATTTATGCACAATGAGTAGTAATGCAAATTTTTTAACTGACTGAATTGTTCTTCCAAAATTAAATATGCTATGCTCAAAAGCAAGTATAGTAAATAGGTTTTTTTTTGCACAACTCAGGCTAAGATACGTCTTGAAACTATTCATACTTTGGACTGGACAACTTTATATGAATTCATTAGAGTCATAAATATATGAACATAATGTCTTGACATTCAAAGTTTAACTTGATAATAGAGTAATTTATTGTAAAAATTCACTTTAAGGAGATAACATAGGCATATAACTCAAGGAGTTTACTCACAATGAAGTTCTCAACATAATAATAATGGAATAATAGGAATTTCATGATAAGGTTCTAGAATTTCTCCACAAGATCATGGGAATGAAATTGACTTGACTCTTGATTAGAAATCTTGATAAGAATTATAGATTTGGCATGAAAATAGGATTTTAGGTGATACTCGGGCACAAATGTTCTTGAAGAATTTGGGAGGCTTCTCAAGCCCTAGCTCTTCTCTTTTCTCCCTAATTACTTTTCTTCAAATAAGGTACGTGAAAAGTGAAGGAGAATGAGTGTAGGTTACAAATTTTAGGACGTAAATGACCTCAAAATGACAGGATTTTAGTCTAGGAAAGGTAGGAAAGGACTAGAATGTCCTTGATTTTTAAAACTACATGTCACGTACCATGATGGAGCAAGTCCACGACGCGGACTTGTTCCATTTCAGTTCATTTTTTGACGAAAAACTTCAAACGCGCTCAGAAATTATTTTTCTATAAAATAACACATAAATCGCATTTGTTGAATGCATTTTGTGTGTATTTTATGTCAATCGCACTTGTCCAGTGCATTTTATGAATAAAACTCAAAAATGAACTATAGCAGAGCAGGTTCGCGACGCGGACCAGTCGTCGTACCCTTCTGGTTTTGCCAGTTTGCTCCGAAAAATTATCTTTTGATCCGATTGACCTAAATTTCAACCAAGATCATTATCCCACACAATTTTTCGCCCTGATCGATATCCAACTTTAGATTTTCCAAAAAAAAATTGGGATAATGCATTATTCGAACAATCTTTTATCTATGAATTTTTTGGTAATTTCTAGGGTGTGACAACAACTTTGAATCTATACACAAATAGAGAGAGAATTACATTGGATCAAATGTAGCAAGTATCAAGCTAATGGCAATATCATAATGTAATGATGAGCTACCGGAACATAAATCACTAAACAGAACTAAGGCTAAATTCAGCCTTCAATCCCAACATATTTGCAAGCAATACCCGAATAGATATAACTAGAACACATCCAGAAAAGATAAGGTTTACCTTTCTCGACGCAGGAACCGGAGACGACGAGCAACAGAACGCTTCATCACCACTGAACAACACTCAGACGAACAAAGAACTAAAAATCGAAATTCAAGTCTCGAACCTTCGTGAATTCAATTTTGAAGAGCATTGTTGGAATCCCCCGAGAAGAGTTAGAATGGCTGGGCGGTACCAAATAAAACTTGAATCTTCAAGCCTTTTTTTAAAATCCTTTCATCAAAAATCTTAAATTTCGATATCTTTAAACTATCCAACAAACTGTGTTTTTCCTTCTTTTTTTTTCGGTCCAAAAATCCCCTTTTGGTCTGGCTATATATAGATAGAAATTTAAGTCATCAATTGGGAGGGAAAACGAATGAAGAAATTGGGGAACAAATTCAAAATTCGAATCCGATGTCAGTGTATCCTTCATTTGAAGAAATTGGGGAACAAAGTCACCAATGAATTTCTATGCTATTAGCCCTATTGATGGTTTCAATGTCCTTATGTCAGTGTATCCTTCATGTGGATATGTTCTTTAGACATAAACTTACAATGTCCTCAAGAATTATAAGTGAAATCATATGATGGTGCAACTATTGCATGTAAAAGTTCATCCTTTGCTTTTAATATACCAGAATATTGTTGCACTGAGGAATTCAAGCCTTCAAGTTACTCTTGAAATTTCAATTAGTACTTTTACATGTATGGGGGCTAATTATTTTATCTCATTTTGTTTAAATATAAATATTAAGTCATGGATCTATTTTGTTTATGTATTTATTACACAAGTTTCATGAGAAGTTTGTGGATTCAACAAATACTTTATTGAAGAGAGCAATGTGTTTGGATGAATATTGATCAATAATATTATTAATACATGGTACATGAAAATCATGTGGGTTCACAGGTGGAATGAGAAATTAGTACTTTTATGTGCCGAGTTTGTTTGTACTATTTTGATTAAAATAGATTTTAAATTTTGTGGTCTTAAATTAAAGATATGTGTCAAATGTATCAAAGTACATTTTAGCATTGTAGTTTTAAATTGAAATTAAAGAATTGTCAGAAAAGAAAAAAGACATTTCTTTGTAAACAGATTAAAAAATAGTACAACAAATTAAAACAAGGTATACCAGTTATTTAGTAATCTACTTTCTTCTTTACAATAAATCAAAGTAGGGATGGAGTCTCGATCACCCTTGCAGGTATAGATGTTTGTTCTTATAAGAAGATAACATCACCAAAAGCATTTTACGTTGATAAGAAACCAACATAAGTGAAGGGAAAGATTCGTTGCAAAATATTCATCATAGTTCAGAGTATCAGTCGCGAAGAATGATTAGTCAGACCCAACAAGGCATCCCTTGCCAATTTTGGGATGGACGAATACACATTTAGCATAAGATCAAGATTAAAATTTTATGGTTTCCAAGTGTAATTCTTTCTACACTTGCAACGAAAGTGCAAATTAGACGAGGTAAGTGGATGAATTGATCAATGTAGCATTCATGTAGTTGTAGCACTCAATTTGCATTTGATAGATGCGCATAGATAGAAATCTGAAACAGGTAAAACATATACAACTTCGAGAACCACTTTGACTCCTATGATGATCTGCAACAGCTGTATGAGCTCCCACTTGGTACAGGTCCTTGGCCAGGAACAACAATTTCCTTTCCCCTGAGGAGAGCTGAACTCCCAGCGGCGGATTCTGCCTCGTTAGCAACAAGGGATTTCTTGCTGACAACCCTATATATCTCCGTCAAGACATTAACAAAAGCTGTATCCACATTCGTTGCTTCTAGGGCCGATGTTTCAACAAAGAACAGGTTTTCCTTCTCAGCAAACTCTTTCGCATCCTCAGTAGGTACAGCACGAAGACTACCCAAGTCAGTCTTGTTGCCTACAAGCATGATGACAATGTTCTTATCAGCATGGCCCCGTAGTTCCTCCAACCATCTAGCGACGTGATCAAAAGATTGACGTTTGGTTATGTCATAGACCAGCATTGCTCCAACAGCACCTCGGTAATACGCACTTGTCACTGCCCTATATCTGGAGCCACATGCCATACATAAGTTTTTAGTCCCAAAAGGCCACAGGGAGTAATCAGGGGAGGAAGCAGACATTTTTTGAGCAAGCACAAGTATAATCACATATGATCATGGTAATCCCGCATGTAGCCATGTTGAATAAAACAGCTAAGACATACAGAATGGTTTGGCACATTTAGAAGCTGACCTCCAACACGACAATATATCTGCGTGATTCTAACAAGCATAATTATGCATGATAATGCAGCTTTATTTGATTCTCCATCTGATTTAGACTAACAAAATTACTTAAGCCAGTATGAGTCGACCAGCTTAGGGTGTTCAACACTGGATCAGTTATACTGGGCTATGTCAAATTTGTCAACTGACTTTTAGAGGAAAACATGGTTCTTTCTTTTGTAACTATGTATGGCAAAGAACACCACTAGGTATCCAGATTAAACATGTCACCAACCATAACTATTAAATACGTTCAGTTCAGCTCTCTATTTTCTTGATTCAAATTATATTGAACTTTTATATCTTCAACTGCATATTGAAATTCGATTTTCTTTCTTAGGAGAATACTCATTTCCTAGACGTAAATATAAACCTTCACACAAGACTAAACTTCTTAAGCATCCTGGTGTTCATTGCACGTGATTGGTCTCATGGAGATAGGAGATAACAACTTCCACACATTTGTTCGTGATAATATTTCATTGGTTTTAGTAACATAAAATCATCGGTTGTTGTTAGACAGTCTACACCAGATGCCATGTATTTCACAGTCCCCCCTCAAGGCACTTAAAATGATGCACAATACATTCTCCCTTCGAGCTGATATAGAGTACTGATAATTATAGCTGCAGCTATCTAACACTCTTGAGACGAAAAAAGAAAATAAAAGTTACTACCATTCTCTCCATAAATCATAATCAAAGCTGGACCAAAGCTGAGTTATTCGTTCAACACAGATTTATCATTCAGCGCCAGCATAGATTGCATTTACCTACAGCCCACCTACCTGATTTAGAATGGCTTTCTTTTTTGATACGTGAACCAGACTTGCAAATGTAAAACTTATAAATCAGGGAAAGGAGTTCCAGGGGAATTTGTCAAAGGTTTTAGGAAGCAACTGCTCACTCTGTGGTTGGAAAAGAAATCCACTAATAGCTATCTTTTAAAGAAATTTCTGAGGTCTAAATACAAAAACAGAGCAGTAAATGCAGAAACAAGAATAATCAAAGGAAATGGTAAGAACTTGACAACAAGCAAAATGAACAAGTCTAAGGAAAAATAAAACAAATATAGCCTATTTCTTTTTCTTCTTTTTTTAAAACTCTCACTCCTATGCAATAGCTCACAAACCACACAAGAGAGGTAACCCGCACTAGGCAAGCCCGGTGCAACGAGCTCGACCCAGAAGACAAACCCCTTGCTTTGGTAGCAAGGGGTTTCGAACTTGTGAGACCTCCAACATGGATGTCCCAAGCCCAAACCACTGGGTCATCCCAAAGGGTAAAGATTAGCCTATTTCTCCTAGATGGAGGCCAAAAAATCAATTCTTTTTTTCTTTTTGGAGATTTGAGGTGTTGGCCAAAAAAGCAAAAGTTATTCTGAGCAGTAGCAGAAAACTATTTTTTCTGGACAAAAATATCCTCATCACTATATTTTATTTACCAAAGAAATCAATCAGAATGTTGCCCCTCGCTGCGTCTTCACTTAGTCTTTTCCCATTACCTCTCCAACCCTTTCTTTCAGCAAATTTCACCAAAATCGCAAACAAATGGCAAAACATTTTAATTTAATTGAAAACTTAAAGTCAGTCCTTATAAAAAATAATTAAAAAACATTTTTCTTTTTAAACAATGTTAACTGTAAAGTAAATGTGCACACACACACACACATATATATACATACATACATATATATATATATGTGTGTGTGTGTGTGTGTGTGTTGTTCTGCAATTTGACATCGAAGCACATTTTTTGAAAGATTTGCCAGGCACAAGGTGCTTTGTAATACTAACAGAAGTGTTTCTCAAATAATTTGGCAAAACACACAGTGCTACAGCTTCAAAGTACTTCTTTGGACAAAAAATTACTTAAAAGACGTTTGGCCAAACAGACTCAAAAGTCTTACCTAAACTCCATAATATGGACATAGTAATGAAGGTCATTTTCTATTATATATATACTCCTAATTGAATAGCGCAATGAGTTCAAGGATATATTGAGCTCCAGGGTAGAGGATTTTTTATTTTTTGACAGAACTATACCCAAGGACGCAATATAGTACCAAATCAACTCTTATTAAAGTGAAACCTAGTTCTCTGAGGTCAATTATTTGGACTCAAAGAGATAATTTGAGGTCATAGAATTTTGGCTAGCTGTAAGGAGCAATCTTCTACATCCAAGAACTTGGTAAAGAAGAGGAGAACTCATGTCAGTTGGTGTTTCATGTGTTGGGAAGTCTGTTATCCACCAAATTTTGAACCATGTGCCACTGACACCCTTGAGATCTTTCAGTTATCAAAAAGGAAAAGAAGTCATGGATTAATGTGAATCACTTAGTTTTTTTAATTTCGAAAGTTTTTTAGTTTTGAATAAGTAATGTTAGCTATTGTTAGAGATTCATTACTAAGTTCCTATTCAGAAAGAAAAGGAGGATGAGTAGAGCAGGGGAATGGAACCTTTGGCACTTTTTAGCATTTTAGTGTAACGTAATGACCCTAAAGGTTATTTTTGAAATTTTTCTAAAATTACCATTTTACCTCTCTCGATAGCTGCTTCAAGTCATGTTTGATCATTTTATGGGTTTGGTTTTGGATATTTATTGCAAAGTTGAGAAATTTTGAAGTTTTTGAGTTTCGAAGGTTTAAGTTGTTCAAAAGTGATTTTTTAATACCAACCGGAGTTGCGAGTCTCAGAATGAAATTTTGTCAGTACTATCAGCTCCAAATTGTGGAATTCGGTCTAGGAGCATTGTCGATTTTTTGTTTCAGGATTGTTTTGTAGATTTAAGGTCTTAAGTTGGAAGCTTAAATTATTTTGGACCAAGAGTTGACTTTGGTCAACATTCGGAGTTCGAATGCTCAGAATAGATTTCTAATGATTCTGTTGGATTGAGGAGGTGATGATTTTAGGCCTAGAAAGAATCTTAGTGTACTTTTCAATAGTTCCGAAGGTGTTTTGGTCTTTTTAAGCCTAAAATTAGTTTAGTTGCGACTAAATGGGTTTTGGATCAAGGAGACCTTGAATCTGTGAGATTAACATATATGGTTTGTGTGTACAGGTTTCGAACAAATCCCGAGAGTCGATTCCGAGCTTTTGGGTTGGTGGAGTCAATTCTCTAATACCTGGTGCCTGACCTCGCGATTGCGATGGGGTGGCCGATTACGCGACCATCGCTTTCACGAGGAATGCTTGCTAGCACCACAATCGTGGTCATCACGAAAGCGACTCCCATGTCATCTAAGCGGCGGGATCAGAGGAGACCCTTTGGGACTGATTTCAGGATTCCTTCCTCATTTTTCATTTTTGAACTTGAGAACTCTTAGGTGATTGGGATTCCACTTGGTATGTTGTTGTTGTTGTTGTTGAGAACTCTTAGGTGGCGATTTTAAAGTGGTTTTTCAAGATTTATTCATTGGGTAAGTGATTTTGACCGAATCTTTATTTCTCATTAATTATTTCATGATCCCATCCTTTAATTCTTGGTTTTGAACTTCAAATTTTATGGGTTTTCTCAAGAACGTGAATTTTTGGTAAATTGATGGTTATGGGTTGATATCATATCTCCATTTTCAAAATGGTTTCCAGGTTGATTCCCAAATGTTTTTGGGGAATGTAATTATGTATTAATTTCTAATTTTGCTCCCTACTTCCTTAGAAATAAATTTTTAGGTCATTCTGAATTCGATTTTCAAAATTAATGAATTGGGTGTTGTTCTTGTATTCTTATTGTGGTCCGATATTTGAATACACTGTTGATTCGGAGGCTCGACGGAAAGGAAATGCCCAAGTTATGGAGTAGGGATTGGATTGAATTAAGGCAAGAGGACTTCTTGACCTCAGTATAAAACTAAAGCAACAACAACAAATGACTCATAAAAAATTATTGACTCTAGAGATATAGTAATACCCTTTGTTAAGTGTATAGAACCTTGTATTTTCGCATTATGTGTTGGGGAGCAATAGGTTTTGGTGAAGGGTTTGTATTATAGTGTCATGAATATGTTAGTGATTCCAACAATGAATAAATAAGGGGAAATGAAAATGCAACGTGATAACATAACTATATGTGATGTAATGTGAAAAATTTGGGTCACTTGTATGGTTCTTTATTGATGGTAAACATAACTGTATTGATATGGATTGTGATTATTGAAAATTCTCATCTTCTCATTCATATATATATGCACATGCTCTATTTGCATTGGTTCCGAGACATTGATATGATGGAACACTTACTGAGAAATGATAAGCAATAAGGGTCGAGCCACATGCTCTGTGGCAAGTACTATATGAGGGGCATGTCATATGCTCCGTGACAAGTTCTATATGAATGGCCAGGCCACATGGATCCCAGACTGTGATTCAGCGGGTGAATAATGTTAGGACAGACATGCATCATTCTTACATGACATTTGCATCGCATTGCATTTCATCATCTTTGATTGAATCTTGTCATGAATGTAAACTAGAATTCTCTCCTTGCTATCCATGTGGATCAAACTGATTAATTATTTTGATATGTTGAGCTTTCTTGTTGGTTGTTTCCTATTTCAGATACTATCTACTAGGTTGGGCTATTTATCTTATGCAGGTTGTAGTTATGGAAGTTTGGTTGGAGTGTGACGGAGTACTCGAGTTTTGTATAGCTTCACTTAGGGTGAGTAGGACTGCTTGTTGGGCACCATGTTATTTGGTACTCACCCCTTGCTACTACACTTGTGGAGGTTGTGAACTCGGACCCCGTTGATTGCCTTCTTTCCTATTTTCAGTCTGACGCAGTTGGTGGAAGATTGAGAGGTAGTTGCTAGTTACTTTAGCGAACCTTCACATTCCCTTTTGATGTTCTTGTTCTATTAGAGACATTGAGACCTGTAATTCTTTCTAATTCGCATTATATTTTAGAGGCTTGTACATGTGACACAGGTTTTGAAGATGGCTTTTAGTTGTGACTTACTTTTCCGTTTTGTTTATCTTATTTCAATTGTTATTTCCATCTTATTTCTGTTTTACTTCCACTTCTATTTGTATTATTGTCGTCTTAGGCTGGCTTGTCTTGGTGGGTTAAGACAAAAGTCATCACACCAAATTTCAGGTCGTGACATGTAAATTGAAAGATGTACATGACATGAAAAATTTACTGGATTCACTAAGTACCCTACATTTGGAACGTGTAATTAGATGTAGGGGCATTGTGAGTACTAGTTGAATATAGAAACACCAGTTTGGTGCAATTTAATCAATGAAATTATTTACTTACTAAAGGAAAAATGCTTACTTTATCAAAAGAAAAAGAAACTTGGAACGTAATTTAGACTAGGGATGATAAAACATGAGTTACAAAAAAGATAATAAGCAATTAATAACGGCAAATATGAGGCAAAACATTAGATTAGTTATAAAGCGACAACCCTTTACAATCTAAAAGGATGCTGCTTGTTAAGAGACCTAACCTATCACTGTCCAAGTACCTCTAAGGTCCACAACACAGGTTCATCAAAGAAATGAATTTTGTTTTCCCAGTCACATTTTTCTTGCAGGTTAATGTTAACTAGGAAACATTGTCGTCAAAGGCTTGCCTAAGGTGCACTTCATTTCCCAATGTATAAAAGAAACAAATAGGACAAAATGGGCTTATCCCAATCCCCAAGCTTTAGGCAGGCAAAAGAAAATTCCCCATTTAGATTTCTTGTATCTATTCAAGAGATCCATACTCATCCTACTTCTTTAAATCTCCAAATTACCTGGCCTTTTTGCATTTCATACAGCAACTCCCTAGATGACTTGTGCTTACTCAAACTAAAGATCTTGAGGTTAAGGCTCATTTAGTCAAATTCTATGAACTCTACAGTTAAGTCATTACATTTACCACTTCTAAGGAACCAAGGTTATGAAACACTCATTCACCCACATTTCAAATATGATGAATCCGAAATGGTAATCAGCTCCATTGTTCACAATTAATACATATAAGGGCAGTCTTAAGAAACAGGGGAAAATCATTAAATACTACTGTTAGTGGCAGCTGCAAACCTCAATCCTATAGGCTATTGAGTAAATTGCGATAACCATTTGGTTGATCAATGTAAAATAAATCCATAAACGTAATTAAGATCCATCACTCAGCAATAATCTCTTCTCACAGTGATAATAAGTGATCACCTGTAAAAGTCTCTTACTAAAGCGTTTTAGTCATTGTATAAAAAATCAGCTACCCATTTGATCAAAAACACGTTCCAGCCAAAAACTGCATCAGGATAAGTACCAATCACATAATTCACCGATTGAACTTCACAATTCGGATTAAATCACAATCAACATGAGATATATTAACAGGTCTTACAAGATAGAAACAGAAGCACTGGATCATGATCACTATAAATAAACCTCGAGAAAATGAAACAGAAGTCAGAAAAGGGCTAAAAAAGAAGTTCAAACTACCTCTCCTGACCAGCAGTGTCCCAAATCTGCGCCTTAACAGTCTTATGATCTATTTCTAACGTCCTCGTCTGAAACTCAACACCGATGGTTGCCTTTGAATCAAGACTAAACTCATTCCTCGAAAACCGTGACAATAACTGCGATTTTCCAACTGCAGAATCTCCGATCAGCACCACCTTGAACACATAATCTATTTTCTGATTGAAATCCCCTCCATACAATTTTGACATCTTCCAAAACTTCAAAGAACCCCAATAGGAAAGAAGAAGAAAAACCTAAAACCCGATCAATCAAATTGAAGAAGGATCGGGTTCTTCAAGTGGTAGTGCTTGCTTATCTCATCAACTTTGGTCGACCTCTTTCCCCTTTCAATTTAATACAGAGGGAATCGGAGTGGAGAGGTTAGGGTTTAATGGGGAAATGGGAAAGAGAAGGTGAAGGGTTTATATAGATTTTGACTGAGCAATCAATCAATAGAGATTCGGGTGTTTGTTGGTCGGAGCCTTGGAGGGAATGAACCGCGTCCTTCAGAATGATTAACGGTTTTGCGCCGGTCTCCCCTCTTCAACTAGTTTAAAATTCTAAGTTGGCCAACCTTTACTTCAATATTTATATCAAATCAAATAAAAGAAATTAAGGGTGGGCAAAAAAATCAGAAAATCGGAAAATCGAAAAAATGAATCGAATCGAACTAATTTAATTTTTCGGTGTCGATTTTTCGGTTCAATTTCAGTTTTTTTTCGGTTCTCGATGTAAGGGTTCTGAAACCGCGGTGCACCGAAAAATCGAAGTTTTATATAAAAAAAAATTTAAAAATTATATATATATTAGACCAAAAAAATAAAATTATATATATATATATAAATCAATTAGCAATTAAATCATTCATAAAAC
>JBCEWC010013486.1:0-15036 GCA_038996855.1 Solanum aculeatissimum
GAGAGAATTTGATGAAGTTTAAAAGTGTTAAAAATATATGAATGAGGGTTAGGTTTATATCCAATAGGTTTAAGGGACTTTAGGAAGCCTAAAAGGGCCTAGGGATCAACCAAATTACGACTTAACTCTTAAAGAGGCGGAAAATTCACTGAACCCAGGGCCAAACGGTAGGCCAAATGGTCCTTTACACATATCACGGTCCATCTAGATGCTCCATCAGCCTTGACTTAGTCAAATAAGCAGCCCACAGCTTGGCCAAGGTTGTCCCTCACTTGACGGACCACCAAACGGTCTGTTTGAGGTCTCAAGGACCGTGGAGTGGTCCATACACCCTATCTTTGTTTGTGGGGTGGGTCCTGGCCACTCTATGCTCTCTGGACAATCTCACGGAACCCCACACAAACCTTGAACAGTTTCACTATCCGTCTCCCATGCCTTGGGCCATATTCAGGGCCCCTTTCCAGTGTCTTCTGAATTTCAGTCAGTCTCACTCTTTGGGCCTTAACGTTCTCATACGAACTTGGAATTGATTGAAACCAGTTAAGTTGCTAAGATAATTCAAATATCTTCAATTTTATATGTAGTAGTCCACACTTTTCAACCAACATCAAAAGTTATGGTTCTGTGAAGCTCACTGTCCAAACGGCCTCTTTAGGCCCCAAAATGATCCATTTTGCGTTCGGCCACTTAAAATCAACTCGTGGCTACCAAATTTTAACCATGACCAGTATAACATCATACAAGACCAACCATAAGGAGTTTCAAAAATTTTCGGGTTGTTACATTTGCTCAACTACCTAAGTCTTTTAATAAGGCTAGAAAGATGATAAAAATTATAGGACTCGATTCTGTAAAAATGCATGTGTGTCTTAATGATTGCATGCTCTTCTAGAAAAACAAGGTTGAGGTCGATAATTTCTCAGTAGGTGGGTCTTCTAGATGGTCAAATATTGTGGATGGAGTGACTACTGGAAAATCTAAAAAATCAGCCAAGGTTTTGAGATATTATCTTTTGAAGCCTATGCTTAAAAGACTGTTTATGTGTTATAACATTTCTACTGCAATGGCATGGCATGTTACTAACCGACCTAATGACAAAAATTTAAGACACTATGATGATGGAGAAGCTTGAAAGGATTTTGACGCTTTGCATCCATCCTTCTCAAATGATCTCCGAAATGTTACTTTGGATCTTTCACATGATGCGTTTAATCCATTTCATACCAGAAGCATTTTCCATAGCACATGACTTGTTATTTTGATGAACTACAATCCTTTACCATGTATTTGTATGAAGTCGGAGTACATAATATTATCAATGATCATTCCAGGTCCATCCTCTCCTGAAAATGATATTGATATGTGTAACGATCCAAAAAATTTCAAACTTCATAATAGTTGGTCAAGGATAGTGTTAAACTAGTCGTGGTTAAATTTTGATAGTCATGGATTGAATTTAAGTGGCCGGATTCAAAATGGACCTTTTGGTAAGATTGTGAAGTCGGTTGGGTAGTGTACTTTGAAAGATCATAAATTTTGGTACAGGATGAACTGTGTGGGCTACTATATATCATATTGAAGAGCTTTGAGTTATCTTTGCAATATAACTAGTTTCACTCAATTCGGAGTTGGTATGATAAAGTTATGGCCAAAATAGTAAGACTGAGCGTAATTGGAAGGACGCTAGAAACAAGGTTATGGAAATGGGCTAAGGCTTGGACCACGGACCGTGTGGTGGTCCATGGTCTGTCGGGATGCTTGTGTTATGGTCTAGTAATCTCCTGGAGATCAGAGTCTAGTCCATGGACCAAGTAAAGTTCCACGGACCACCCCACGGTCCGTGAGATCCTTCACTGGTCGTGAGAGGTCCCGTGAAGTGAGGCAGAAAGTTGGCAAGATTTTGGGGTTGGAATCTGGACCAAGTGATACTCTACGGATCAGTACATGGTTCGTGTGTAGCTACACGGTCTATGAGACCCCCCGTGAAGTGATCCAGAAAGTCCCTCGAGAGTTCAAGCCGAAGACAAGATCAAGTGTTGCCTCATGGTCTAGTACAAGAACCGTGTACCATTGGATGGCCACTGTAGCCTTCCGTGTGACACTATTTCAATTAATTAGTCCATTTTATTAATGGGTAATTTATCATTTAATTATATCCTATACCCCTTTTAGGTTTTCTAAGGTCTCCTAAACCCCCTAAATCAAACCCTAAACCCTTTTCGACCATTCTAACACTCTTCAATCCTTTTTGAAATTCTCTCAATCCTCTTGACCTCCATTGATGAAAGCTTGAAGAAATTTAGGGAATATCATCCTTGTTGTGAATTCCTTCAATTCTCTTGGTTAATTTCAAGGTATGTTGGTTTGATTCATGGATTCCCTATCATCCATGAAAACTCAAGAACCCTCCTCTTTAAATTATGATTTCAAGTTTTCTTTAAGGTTGGGTTCTTTAAATTTTGAAGTATTTAACTGAATGGGATTGTGTCCTGCAGAAATTAGGTGATTTAGAGTTGATTTAAGTTTGAATTATATGAAGATTAAATGGCTTTGATGATGATCAAGTAATGTATGTCCCCTTTACTATTGATTTATGCATGGGTAGCATTTAAATGGTGTTTTGAAGGGTGATTTAACTTGAATCCGTCATGAACTACTCTTGATTTGAATATAAAGTTTAAATTCTAGTATCCATGCTATTCTCATTGTTACTCATGACATTTGCATGTATTATCATGGTTTTGATGAAAGTTTTGATGTGGGCTAAGTCCAAAACATATTTATAACAATAATTTTAAATAAGTATGGGTTATGGCTTAGTTGTGATCACACTAAGTCTATGATATGGCTCTTTGAGCAACATGGGAGTTAACACGAATATAATTTGACAAGTATGACAAGTATGGAGCTACTCTTATGCGTGAAGTTTGACATGAAAGTTTTCTTGGCTTTTTAGCCCATGAAGCATGATTATGAAATGTTTTTGACTCTTGTTAAGTATTCATAAGAGTAATGAAAGTGATTTGGCTTTTAAGCCCAAGTATGCATGATTTGATGTTCAAGTATCAAGTATCCGAATTAAGAGCATGTATATGTATACGTATTCTTGTGGGATGATGACTTAGTACCGAGAAGGATTGAAGTAGTAAGCGGGATATCCCAAAGGATCTCACTCCTTTCCCAAAACTATGTGCCAACGTAGGTTGCTACCGAAATGGGAGACCCGTAAGGTATGCTTTGATATGATATTCTATGTTATGTAAATCCTTTTGAAATGGGAAACCCGTAAGGAAGGTGGCCATCACACCAAAATGGGAGGCCCGTAAGATATGGTGTAGATTATCTTTGGGAAGTAATCTTCTCCGACTCAATGGGAGGCTTCATTGGGAAAGTTCATGTTATAGCTCACATGAGTTTGGATATCGGTTATGGTTCCATCCCCCCTATATTATAAGCATTATGGCATTTCATGCATCATGTTCATCATGGCTTATTGATATATTAGTCTTTCTTATGTTCTTTTCTATATATGTGCTCTTTCCATGTAGGTTGTTATAGGTCCTTGTGCACATGCATTTGCATGCCCGCATACTTAGTGCTTTATTGTGCTAACCCATACTCTTATCTACATGTTCTAACCATTTAGGTACCAGCGATGACCCCTATCTACCTTTGAACGATGAGTGATTCTCTTGAAGCTTATTTCTTGTGTTGAGCCCTTTGTCCAAGGGCAACATCTACTTTCCTCTTTCTTGTATTGTTTTACTTTCTCATTTCATTTGTTGAGGGTGAGCCTCAAACTATATCGAGGCCCCGCTCTTTCTATGTAGAGGCAATGTTGGAGTCACTAAACGCTTGCACGATGTATTATGTTTATTATGGAATGTTATGACTATTGGGATTATGTTATGGAAATGATGTTTTGATTATGTTTATGATTGTATTTATGGGATTGTGAATGTTGGAAATACTCTTATGTGAAAATTCCCATGACTCCGGTGTGCCCCCATAGTTTAAGTCCTACTTACCCGGCCCTTATAAATACTTGTTATGTGCTATGGGATTTATGCTCATCCCATTCCCGGCAACATCCCCATAGCTTGAGTCCAAAGCCCCATTTCCCTTAGAATTATGTGTTATGTGTTTACTTTTCCACGCTTCTGAATCGATGATGTGTGTGATGAATCTATGATGGCTTGATTGAGGACCTTCAGGTTCTCCTTTGCCATGTCACATCTAGGCCCCACTTTCAGGTCTTGACAAAGATGGTATTAGAGCCCTAGGTTTGTAAATGATCCTCGGAGTCCAACATGTTGCGTCGCTTAGAGTCTCATTCATGGGTGTGATGCGCACCATACCTATGCGTGAGAGGCTATGACAACATTTTAGAAACTTGTCACTTAGTTGTCTCTTGTGTCATGCCCTATACTATTTATGAGATTCCCTAAACTTGGTTCTTGTCGCTTTTTCAGAACATACCTCCTAGAAGAGCTCTCTTTCCCCGTTAAGCTCTCGAATTTGAGGAAAACGCCCCTGGGGTACTGGTAAAGGAACAAGTATCTCATGCCGAGTTTAGGAATGTGGTATCTATGTTGGCCCAAGCTATGGCCAACCAAGCTCGGCCAATCAATTCGGTGAATGTTGGTACTTCTGCTTCTAGGGTGAGAGATTTCACTCGGATGAATCCTCTGGTGTTCTTTGTTTCAAAAGTGGAGAAAGATGCTCAAGTGTTCATTGATGAACTCACTAAGGTTTTGACTATCATGGGAGTGAGCTCGAAAGAGAAAGCTAAGTTGAATGTTTATCAATTGAAGAATGTGGCCCAATTGTGGTATGGCCAATGGTTGGTTGAATGGGTTGCGGATGTCAAAGTTGGATGGGAAGAGTTCAAAATGACTTTCCTTGATCGTTTCTTTCCACTTGAGCTTAGGGAAGCCAAACTGACCGAGTTCATCAATCTTCGGCATGGTGGTATGACCGTGAGGGACTGTACTCTCAAATTTACCAAGTATTCTCCAATGCTTGTATCTGATACCCGTACAAGAGTGCACAAGTTTATTTTAAGTGTTTCAAACTTGGTGGTAAAAGAGTGATGGACCTCTATGCTCATCCGTGATATGGGCATCTCTAGGCTCATGACTTATATCGAGCAAATTGAAGGTGAAAAGCTTAAGGAGAGAAGGGTTAGTGAAGTTAAGAGGGCCTGGTTTGATGGTGGGTTCTCCAACTCTAAGAATAGTGGTGTTGGTTTTGGCCGATTTTATTAAGGCCATGGTTCTAACTTGAGGGTTGCTAATCCGAGAGTGCCTCCTCCTAAGGAACAAGTTGAGGATGGTCCCCAAATTTCTTTTTGTGGTCAATGTAGGAAGCATCAAATGGGTGATTGTAGAAAGGTTTCGGGTGCTTGCTATATATGGATATAGTGGTTTGGACCACAAGGTTTTCCATTGTCCAAGGGGTGCCATGAAAGATCAAGTGGCTCCTGGAGGTGAAGGTCCACCAAAGGCTCCGGTTGGTGGTGCTCCAAGGAACAACCGGTTCTATGTTCTTCATGCCCAGCAAGAGGTGGAGGAAGCTCTAGACGACGTGACTGGTATGTTAAAAAATTTATTTTGATGCTTATGCTTTACTTGATCTGGGTGTAAATTTATATTTTGTGACTCCTCTGTTGGCTGTTAATGTAACGATCAAAAAAAATTTGAACTTCATAATGATTGGTCAAGGATAGTGTTAAACTGGTCGTGGTTGAATTTTGGTAGTCATGGGATAAATTTAAGTGGTCGGATTCAAAATGGACCTTTTGGTGAGATTGTGAAGTCGATTAGGCAATGTACTTTGAGAGGTCATAACTTTTGGTATGGGTTGAACTGTGTGGGTTGCTATATATATAATTGAATGTCTTTGAGTTATCTTCGCAATGCAACTAGTTTCACTCAATTTGGAGTTTGTATGAAAAAGTTATGGCCAAAGAAATGAGGTTGCCCGTAATTACAAGGTCCTGTAAGCTCCTAGAGGCCAGGGCCCCAGCCAAGGACCAAGGCAAGTCCCACGAACCACACCGCGGTTCGTGAGGGGACCCGTGAAGTGGGGTAGAAACTTGGCAAGGGTTCGGGGCTGGACTCCGGACCAAATGATGCACCACGGATAAGTACATGATCCATGTGCAGCTACACGGTCCGTGAGACCCCCCATGAAGTGATCCAGAAAGTCCCCCGAGAGTTCAAGCCGAAGACGAGATCAAGTGTTGCCTCACGGTCCAGGACACGGACCGTGTACCAGTATATGGGCACTATAGCCCTTTCATGAGACCCTGTTTCAGTTAATTAGTCCATTTAATTATTGGTTAATTCGGAATTTAATTAGTTCCTATGCCTCTTTTAGGCTTTCTAAGGTCTCCAAAACCCCCTAAATAAAACCCTATTCATCCATTCTAACACTCTTCAATCTATTTTGAAATTCTCTCAATCCTCTTGACCTTCATTGATGAAAGCTTGAAGAAATATGGGGAAGATCATCCTTGTTGTGAAATTATTCAATTATCTTAGTTAATTTCAAGGTATGTGGGTTTGATTCATGCATTTCCTTTCATCCTTGAAGACCCAAGAACCCTCCTCTTTAAATTTGATTTTTAAGTTTTCTTTAAGGTTGGGTTCTTTAAATTTTGAAGTATTTAATTGAATGGGATTATGTGTTGTAGAAATTAGGTGATTTAAAGTTGATTTAAGTTTGAATTATGTGAAGATTAAACGGTTTTGATGATGATCAAGTTATGCATATCCCTTTTTCTCTTGTTTTATGCATGGGTAGTATTTAAATGATGCTTTGAAGGTTGGTTTGACTTGAATTTCTCATGAACTACTCTAGACTTGACTTTAAAGTATGAATTCTAGTACCCATGTTATTTTGATTGTTCCTCATGGCATTGCATGCATGATTCATAGATATTTTTTATGAAAGTTTTGATGTGGGCTAAGTCCCTAACATGTTTATGACTATGATTTAGAACAAGTATGGGTTATGACAAGAATGTGATTTCATAATTTCTATGATATGGCTCTTTGAGCAACATGGGTGCTTACACCAATATGATATGACAAGTATGGAGCTACTCTTATGCATAAAGTTTAACATGAAAGTTTGTTTGGCTTTTTAGCCCATGATGCATGATTATGAAATGTGTTTGATTCTTGTTAAGTATGCATAACTGTAATGAAAGTGATTTGGATTTTAAGTCCAATTATGCATGTTTTGATGTTCATGTGTCAAGTTTCTATTATAAAAGCATGTATATGTATACATATTCTTGTGGGATGATGACTGTACCGAGAAGGATTGGAGTAGTAAGTGGGTTATCCCCAAGGGTCCCACTCCTTTCCTAAAACTATGTGCCAACGTAGGTTCTACCAAAATGGGAGGCCCATAAGGTATGCATTGATATGATATGCTATGACATGTAAATCCTTCTGAAATAGGAGATCCGTAAGGAAGGTGTCCATCACACCAAAATGGAAGGCCCGTAAGGTGTGGTGTATATTTTCTTTGGAACCTAATCTTCTCCGATCCAATTGAAAGATTCATTGGGCAAGTTCATATTGTAGCTCACATGGATTTGGATGTCGGTTATGGTTCCATCCCCTCTATATTATAAGCATTATGGCATTTCATGCATCATGATTATCATGGCATCTTGTTATATTGTCCCTTCTTATATTCTCTTGTATGTATGTGCCCTTGCCATGTAGGTTGTTATAGGTTCATATGCACACATTGCATGCCCACATACTTAGTGCTTTATTGTGTTAACCCATACTCTTGCCTACATGTTCTAATCATATAGGTATCTGCGACGATCTCTATCTACCTTTGTCCGACGAGTTATTCTCTTAAAGCTATTTTTTTGTGGTGAGCCCTTTGTCCAAGGGAAACATCTACTTTCCTCTTTCTTGTATTGTTTTACTTTTTCATTCCATCTGTTGAAGGTGAGCCTCAAACTATGTTGAGACTCCGCTCTTTCTATGTAGAGGCAATATTGGACATACTATACTCTTGCTCGTTGTATTATGCTTATTTTGGGTTGTTATGACTGTTGAGATTATGTTATGGAAATGATGACCCGCTTATGCTTATGATTATGTTTATCCACTTATGAATGGTTGGAATGTGCTTATATGGAAAGTCCCATAACCCCAGTGTGCCCCCATAGCTTGAGTCCTACTTACCCTCCCCTTAGAAATACTTGTTATGTGCTATGTGATTCATGCTTATCCCATTCCCGGCAACATCGCCATAGCTTGAGTCTAAAGTCCCGTTTCCCCTAGAATTACGTGTTATGTGTTTATTTTTTGCGCTTCCGAACTGATGATATGTGTGATGATGCTATGATGGCTTGATCGAGGACCTTCGGGTTCTCCTTCGTCATGTCACATCTAGGCCCCACTTTCGGGTGGTGACAGTTAAGTTTGGTTTGAGTCCCGAAACTCTAAGGGAACCTAATTTGGTGTATACTCCCATGGATGAGTCTATTGTTGCCCGAAAAGTGTATTGGCATTGTCCTGTCTCTGTGTTGCATAAAGTATTCTCCAATGAACTTGTAGAACTTGATATGTATGATTTTGATATTATCCTTGGGATGGATTGGTTTCATGCATCGTATCCCATAACCCCAGTGTGCCGCCATAGCTTGAGTCCTACTTACCCGCCTCTTAGAAATACTTGATATGTGCTATGTGATTCATGCTTATCCTATTCCCGGCAATATCCCCATAGCTTGAGTCCAAAGTCCTGTTTCCCCTAGAATTACGTGTTATGTGTTTATTTTCTGTATTTTCGAACCAATTATGTGTGTGATGATGCTATGATAGCTTCATCGATGACCTGTGGGTTCTCCTTCGCCATGTCACATCTAGGCCCCACTTTCGGGTTGTGCAAAGATGGTATCAGAGCCCTAGGTTTGTAAATGACTCTTGGAGTCCAACATGTTGTGTCACTTAGAGTCTCGTTCATGGGTGAGATGTGCACCATACATGTGAGTGAGAGGCTATGACGACGTTTTAGGAACTTGTCACTTTATTTTCTCTTGTGTCGTGCCTTGTACCATTTATGAGATTTTCCTAAACTTTTGGTTCTTGTCGCTCTTTCATAACATGCATCCTAGAAGAGCTTCCTTCCCCCGTCAAGCTCCCAGATTTGAGGAACAAGCCCCTCGGGCACCGGTAGAGGAACAGGTGTCCCATGCTGAGTTTAGAAATGTGGTGTCCATGTTGGCCCAAGTTGTGGCCAACCAAGCCTGGCTGATCAATCCGGTGAATGTTGGCACTCCGGCTTCTAGGGTAAGGGATTTCACCCGGATGAACCCTCCAGAGTTCTTTGGTTCAATGGTAGAGAAAGATGTTCAAGAGTTCATTGACGAACTCACTAAGGTTTTGACTATCATGGGAGTGAGCTTGGAAGAGAAAGCCGAGTTGCCCACATATCAATTAAAGGTTGTGGCCCAAGTTTGGTATGGTCAATAGTTGGTTGAATGGGTTGCGAATGTCAAGGTTTGATGGGAAGAGTTCAAGATGGCTTTCCTTGATCGTTTCTTTCCTCTTGAGCTTAGGGAAGCAAAAATGACTGAGTTAATAAATCTTCGTCAAAGTGGTACAACTATGAGGGACTATGCTCTTAAATTTACCAAGCTCTCCAAGTATGCTCCAATGCTTGTATCTGATCCCCGTGCAAGAATGCACAAGTTTATTTTGGGTGTTTCAGATTTGGTTGTGAAGAAGTGTCGGACCGTTATGCTTATTCATGACATAGACATCTCTCGGCTCAT
This sequence comes from Solanum aculeatissimum, assembly GCA_038996855.1. Taxonomy (NCBI): domain Eukaryota; kingdom Viridiplantae; phylum Streptophyta; class Magnoliopsida; order Solanales; family Solanaceae; genus Solanum; species Solanum aculeatissimum. The sequence goes on from JBCEWC010013486.1 coordinate 9,815, forward strand.
GACTTATGCCGAGCAAATTGAAGGTGAAAAGCTTAAGGAGTGAAGAGTTAATGAAGCTAAGAGGGCCCGGTTTGATGGTGGGTTCTCCAACTCTAAGGGTTTTGGTGGTTTTGGCCGATTCCTCCAAGGTCAAGGTTCTAACATGAGGGTTGCTAATCTGAGAGTGCCTCCTCCTAAGGCACAAGTTTGGGGTGGACCCCAAATTCCTCTTTGTGGACAATGTGGGAAGCATCATATGGGAGATTGTAGAGGGGCTTTGGGTGCTTGCAATGAATGTGGTGGTTTGGACCATAAGGTTTTCGAATGTTCAAGGGGTGCCAAGAAAGATCAAGTGGCTCCCGGTGGTCAAGGGCCGCCAAAGGCTCTGGTTGGTGGTGCTCCAAGGAACAACCGGTTCTATGCTCTTCATGCCCGGTAAGAGGTGGAGAAAGCTCTCGACGTCGTGACTGGTATGTTAAAAATCTTTGATTTTAATGCTTATTCTTTACTTGATTGGTGTGCAAATTTATCTTTTGTGACTCCTCTATTGGCTGTTAAGTTTGGTTTGAGTCCCAAAACCCTAAGGGAACCTTATTCGGTGTATACTCCCGTGGGTGAGTCTATTATTGCCTAGAAAGTGTATTGAGATTGTCCTGTCTCTGTGTTGCATAAAGTGCTCCCCGGTGACCTTGTGGAACTTGAGATGTATGATTTTGATGTTATTCTTGGGATGGATTGGTTGCATGCATCATATGCCTCAGTAGATTGTAAGACTAGGCAAGTAAAACTTCAAGTTCCTAATAAATCGGTGTTGGAATGGAAGGGTAGTGATTTCGTGATTAAGGGTCGGTTTATTTCCTACCTCAAGGCCCGGAAGATGATTGGTTAGGGGTGTAATTTTCATATTGTGCAGGTTAGAGATGAGGAAGGTGAATTACCTAAGCTTGAATCGGTTCTGGTGGTTAATGAGTTTTTCAATGTGTTTTCTAGGGACTTACCCAGTATCCCTCCCGATAGAGAAATAGATTTTGGCATAGATATCCTTCCGGATACTCAACCTATCTCTATTCCTCCTTATCTTATGGCCCCAGCGGAATTGAAGGAGTTAAAGGATCAATTGAAGGACTTGCTAGAAAAGGGGTATATTAGGCCCAGTATCTCACCTTGGGGTGCTCCCATGTTGTTTGTGAGAAAGAAGGATGGGTCGCTCCGAATGTGTATTGATTATCGGCAATTGAACAAGGTGACCATTAAGAATAGGTACCCATTGCCTAGAATTGATGATATGTTTTACCAACTTCAAGGAGCTACTCATTTTTCCAAAATAGATCTTCATTTAGGTTATCACCAATTGAAGGTGAGGGAGTGTGATATTCCCAAGACGGCCTTTCAGACTCATTATGGTCACTTTGAGTTTGTGGTGATGTCATTTGGGTTGACTAATGGTCCGGCGGTATTTATGGATCTTATGAATTGGGTGTTCAAGTCGTTCCTTGATAATTTTGTAGTAGTCTTCATTGACGACATTTTGATTTACTCCCGTAATGAACAAGAGCATATGGATCATTTGAGATTGGTTCTCCAAACCTTTAGAGAGAAGCAATAGTATGCCAAGTTTAGCAAATGTGAATTTTGGTTGGGAGAAGTTTATTTCCTTGGTCATGTGGTGTCCGGTGATGGCATTAAGGTTGATCCTAAGAAAACCGAAGTGGTGAAGGATTGGCCTAGACCGTTGACTCCTTCGGATATTTAAAGTTTCCTTGGTTTAGCTCGTTATTATAGAAGGTTTGTTGAAGGGTTTTCCTCTATAGCGTCTCCGTTGACCAAGTTGACTCAAAAGAAAGCTAAATTTGTTTGGTCAAATGAATGTGAGAAATGTTTCCAAACTTTGAAGGATCGACTTACATCAGCTCTGATTTTGACTTACCTAACGGTTTAGATGGGTTTATGTTATATTGTGATGCATCGCGTATTGGCATGGGTTGTGTGCTTATGAACCATGGTAAGGTGATAGCTTATGCATCCCGAAAATTGAAAGTGAATGACCAAAATTATCCAACCCATGATCTTGAATTGGCGGCGGTGGTAGTTGCTTTGAAAATTTGGCAACATTATTTATATGGGGTTCATGTGAATGCCTTCACTGATCACAAGATCTTGCAATATGTGTTCACCCAAAGATACCTTAATTTGAGGTAAAGAAATTGGTTGGAACTCCTCAAGGACTATGATATGAATGTTCTTTATCACCCCGGCAAGGCTAATGTTATGGCAGATGCCCTTAGTAGGTTTTCTATGGGGAGTGTGACTCATGTAAAAGAGGAGAAGAAGGAGATAGTGAAAGATGTGCACCGTTTGGCTAGGTTGGGTGTAAGGTTGGCCGAATCCGACAATGGTGGAATTGTTGATCAAGGTGGATCCGAGTTTTCCTTAATGGTTGATGTTAAGAAGAAACAAGACTTAGATCCCTTCTTGGTAGAGTTAAAGAAGTTGGTTGACGATGGAAAGATAGAGGTTTTCTTCCAAGGAGAAGATGGTGTGCTATGGTACCAAGACAATTTATGTGTTCCGGATGTAGATGGCTTAAGGGAGATTATCATGAAAGAGGCTCATAATTCTCAATATTTTATTCATCCGGGATCTACCAAGATGCACTGAGACTTGAGATAGTTGTATTGGTGGCATGGTATGAAGAAGGACGTGGCTAATTTTTTGTCGGAATGTCCTAATTTCCAACAAGTGAAAGTGGAACAACAAAGGCCCGGTGGATTGACATAAGACATTGAAATTCCTACTTGGAAATGGGAAGATGTGAACATGGACTTTGTGGTTGGGTTGCCCCGTACTAGGAGATAATTTGATTCCATATGGGTTATGGTTGATAGAATGACCAAGTCGGCTCACTTCTTACGATCAAGACTATTTATAGTGGCGAAGAGTATGCTAAGGGGTATATTCGGGAGTTGGTGAGGTTGCATGGTGTACCAAAGTCTATCGTATAGGATGGTGGTACTCAATTTACTTCTCATTTTTGGAAATCTTTTCAAAGGGGACTCGGTACCAAGGTCAAGTTGAGCACCGCATTTCATTCTCAAACCGATGGACAAGCCGAAAGAATAATTCAAACCTTGGAGGACATGTTAAGGGCTTGTGTGTTGGAATTTAAAGGGAATTGGGATGATCATCTACCTCTAATCGAATTTGTTTACAATAATAGTTTTCATGCTAGCATCGATATGGCCCCTTTTGAAGTCTTGTATGGTAGGAGATGTAGGTCTCCGATTTGTTTGTTTGAAATAGGTGAGGTGGCCTTGTTAGGCCCCGACTTGGTTGTTGAGGCCATTGAAAAAGTGAAGTTAATTAGGGAAAGGTTGAAAATGGCCCAAAGTCACCAAAAGTCTTATTCGGATGTTAGAAAGAGGGATCTTCAATTCCATGTTGGTGATTGGGTGTATGTGAAGGTTTCCCCCATGAAAGGCATCATGCGCTTTGGCAAGAAGGGCAAGTTGAGCCCTCGGTACATCGGACCATATAAAATTGAGAAACGGGTTGGCAATGTGGCTTATAGTTTGGGCTTTCCTTTGGACATGAGCTCCATTCATCCGGTGTTCCATGTGTCTATGTTGAGGAAGTTGGTTGGTGATCCTAAGGCCATTGCACTTTTGGAGGGTGTGACTGTTGAGGGGAACTTGACCTACGAAGAGGTATCGGTTGAAATTTTGGATAGACAAGTGAAGCGGCTTCGCAACAAGGAAGTAGCTTCGGTCAAGGTGCTTTGGAGGAACCAAGACGTGGAGAATGAAACGTGGGAAGCAGAGTTGTACATGATGGAGCAATATCCCTATCTTTTCCAATCTACTCAAGCCTAAGGTACAAGGTTCTATCCTTGTATGGTCCAAATTCTTTAAATTCTTGAGTTTCATGACATTACATGCATACAGGAGCACGAAAATGATTTAAAAAATGACTTGACATGACTTTTGAAAGATTTTGAAATAATGCATGATTTGTTATAAGTTTGATGAAAATGTCTCTTGTTTGATTGTTGTCCTCAAGCCGTAAGTTTTTGCTCATTCAAGGACGAATGTTCCCAAGGAGGAAATGATGTAACGATCCAAAAATTTTGAACTTCGTAATGATTGGTCAAGGATAGTGTTAAACTGGTCGTGGTTGAATTTTGGTTGCCATGGGTTGAATTTAAGTGGCCAGATTCAAAATGGACCATTTGTTGAGATTGTGAAGCCGATTGGCCAGTGTACTTTCAAAGATCATAACTTTTTGTATGGGTTGAACTGTATGGGTTGCTATTTATCAAATTTAATCTCTTTGCGTTATCTTCGTAATGCAACTAGTTTCACTCATTTTGGAGTTCGTATGAGAAAGTTATGGACAAAACATTGAGACTGCCCGTAATTGAAGGGACGCTGGAAACAAGGTTTTGGAAATGGGATAAGGGCTGGACCAAGAACCATGTGATGGTCCAAAGTCCGTGGAGGTGCTCGTGTGATGGTCCAATACGTTCTTGGAGGCCAGGACCCCATCCAAGGACCAAGGCAAGTCCCACGGACCACCTCACGGTCCGTGAGACACTTCATGGCCCGTGAGGGGTCCCGTGAAGTGGGGCAGAAACTTGGAAAGGATTCAGGGCTGGACTCTGGACCAAGTGATGCTCCACGGACCAATACAAGGTCTGTGTGCAGCTACACGGTCCGTGGTACCCCCCGTGAAGTGATCCAGAAAGTCCCCCAAGAGTTCAAGCCAAAGACGAGATCAAGTGTTGCCTCACGGTCCAGTACACGGATCGTGTACTAGTTGACGGGCACTGTAGTCCTTCCGTGAGACCCTGTTTTAGTTAATTAGTCCATTTTATTAATGGTTAATTCGTAATTTAATTAGATCTTATGCACCTTTTAGGGTTTCTAAGGTCTCCTAAACCCCCTAAATAACACCCTAAACCCTTTTCATCCATTCTAACACTCTTCAATCCATTTTGAAATTCTATCAATCCTCTTGACCTCAATTGATGAAATCTTGAAGAAATTTAGGGAAGATCATCTTTGCTGTGAAATTCTTCAATTCTCTTGGTTAATTTCAAGGTATGTAGGTTTGATTTGTGGATTTTCTTTCATCCATGAAGACCCAAGAACCCACCTCTTTAAATTTGATTTTTAAGTTTTCTTTAAGGTTGGGTTCTTTAAATTTTGAAGTATTTAATTGAATGGGATTATGTGTTGTAGAAATTA
>JBCEWC010013487.1:0-15035 GCA_038996855.1 Solanum aculeatissimum
GTATAATTCCTAACTATTAAAGGAAACCAAATAATAGTAGACATTCACCATAATATAAATATGTTTATAACAGAAATAGTGTTTTAAAATAATCTACTCATAAAATATGTGACAAATAATAACAAAATCATATTAACAGGTACATTACTAACTTATGCCCTTTTTTTGTAATTAACTATGTAAATATTCATAAAGCTTTAACTGATAATTAACAATTAATCTAAATGCAATCATCATAGCAAAAAAAAAAAAAAAAGTATCAAACAATAACTCCTATAGGCAAATTTTCTAACATACACACAAATAAATAGTGATTAATTAAAATAAATAATTAGCACATTATTTTCCCTCCCGCGTAGACCCCATGTATATTATTATTAGACAATTATTACATATCAAAATAAATAAGTAGAAAAGGAAGCATAAAGATCTCCAAAAATACTTCTAAGTAAATAACTCCATCCAGATTCATCCCCCGACCCATGCGACTGTTCACATAGAGTTAAAGACCTTCTAGTCATCCAAAGAATAGACAAACACGGTCAAGTAAGTGATTAATTAATAAAATTGAACGAACTCAAAGCCTTTTCTGATAGTGAGCCAATGTTTTCTGCTTTTTGATACTGTGTAAATGAGAAAATATATTGAACGGAAAAGGGCCTAAAATGCCCTTGAAGTATTAGAAATGGTACAAAAATACCCTTCTTCCACCTTTTGGGCCTAAAATATCCTTCCCGTCCACCTTTAGGGCCTAAAATGCCCTTCTCCTTAACAGATTTTTAATTAAATAATTTAAATAATTATTTGTGACACGTGGCGTTCCTCTATTGGTCAAAATTTAATTATTTATAAATAATATTTGACCCACCCAAAACCACCATAGCCCGCCCAAATTACCCCTGATCCGCCCCTCATATAACCCAAAACCACCATAACCCACACCAAAAACTCACCATCACTCACGATTTCTCTTCAACGAATTTTCTTTTCTTCCTTGTGTTAAAGTTCTCAAAAATGGCACCAAAGACAGCAGTGAAAAACCCAGCTGAGAAGAAACCAGTACTTCTAAAAATTTCTTCTTCATCTGTTTCCCATCATGAACAGTACTTTATCTTCATCTACATGTTCTGATATTTAGGTTCTTTTCATTTACAACAAACTGTTTGCTTCTGTTACCAAAAAAGCTATTTCTATAAATATGAGCAACAGTTTCGTCTGCATAAAGAAGACAAACTCCATTCTTTACCATATTGGATCATCTGTCAGTTGCAGGCTGTAGTAGAAGTAGCCCAGCCAAATTTTAGTATCACAATAATAACAAGCATTTGTGACAAATGGAAAATACAGCTTCCTCTGAAGCCCAGATGCAGCATGTATAGAGCCATTACTAATTTAGATTGATGGCCTTTTACAAGAAGTATTTTGTCCTTGTCACAATATTATCCCTTTACCAGCCAAGAACTCATGAACAACTCCATCAACTTCAATCATGCTACAACCGGGCTCTTTAGTTACCTCCTCGCTCCTCATCTTTCTCCGCACTTCCCTCACATCACCCCATCTCCCCATAGATGCAAGAACATTTGATAGTTGAACATAACTAGCACTGTCACGAGGATCAAGCTCTAAAAGTTTGGTAGCGATGTGCTCTGCCAATTTGACATCGTTATGGCTTTTGGAAGCACTCAAGAGGGACTCCCAAAGAGCAGGAGCTTCTTTCACCGGCAATTTGCTGATGAGTTCTTCAGCCTCCTCTAATAATCCAAACCGGCCAAGCAAATCAACCATACAACCATATTTAGGGGGTTAGGGTTATATGTGGGGCGGGTCAGGGGTAATTTGGGCGGGTTATGGTGGTTTTGGGTGGGTCAAATATTATTTATAAATAATTTAAATAATTAAATTTTAACCAATAGAGGAACGCCACGTGTCACAAATAATTATTTAAATTATTTAATTAAAAATCTGTTAAGGAGAAGAGCATTTTAGGCCCTAAAGATGGACGGGAAAGGTATTTTAGGCCCAAAAGGTGGAAGAAGGGGTATTTTTGTACCATTTCTAATACTTCGAGGGCATTTTAGGCCCTTTTCTGTATATTGAATGAGAGAGAGTAGTATAGAGTTGTAAGAGATTGTAGAGAACAATGTCTGGAAAGGTGGCTAGAGATGTTCCAGTCCCTCATAGCTTTTAAGTGAATCCTAATTATATAGTGAAGAAAATGATCAACCAAGGTAAAAAAATAGGAAAGAAAGATTTTTTCCAATCAATCCCCATATTGATGGGATTTTAATTGATTGGTTAGTTAACACTACCTAGTGAGTCAAAAATCCTTGAATCAATTCCATATCAAAATAAATCAAGGTTACCAAAATAAGCAGGTAAAAGGGAGCTTCAACAAGATATATGCAATTTACAATAAATAAACTAGTACAAAGACTATATCAATCAACTAGGAGAAAGGAAAGGAAGAGTGCATAAATCATGAAAGAAATTTCTTAAATAGAGATCTCATATTACCATAAATAGGGGATAATGAGATTCCACTAAAGACTTACCAAATGAACAAAAAGTGTGTATATATATTTCTATTATATAGAAGAACTATGGAAGGACGATCATGACTATGAAGAATTGTACAATGAGCATTATAAACTGTACTATATACTTGACATTATCTTATAATTTCTTCACCAATAGCCTCGAAACACGTGTAATACATGTGCACCTATTCTTTTTATATCATTTTAACTTGATAAATCAATTTCTGGGAAGCTAATGTTGTAAGAGTTTAGTTTTTTTTAAGTGCTACATGACCAGTACTTGATTCAGTTAGTTAGGCAACGATAAGTCAGATTTTGATGTTTTTCATGAACTGAACATTAAGAGGATGTTCAATTAAAAGGTTTTGACTATTTTAAATTTGTTTTGGTATAGTTGTAGGTGATTTGAATTTACGAGAGCATAGAGTTGATTTATTGGATGGGGTGTTTGGACTGTGAATTTGAGGTAAGTGAGACTTTAAATTTTGATGCTTATTTTTCAAACATTATTTAAAAAATATGTTTTCTCTGTTTGGTTCATGTGTTGGGAAAAGCGTGTACTTGGCAGAATTGGTGTTCTTTCATCTGTAGTAAATTGGCTATTTTGTGAATACTATCGAATATTTTTATAAGATATATATGGCGTGATATTGGATATCTTTCTTCATAATCATGATATGATTACTAGGGGCATATATAGTTATCGTAATATGTTAAGGGTATATCCATGCTTCCGTAATATGTTAGGGGCTTTGTACATGCTGTCGTAATACACTTTGGGGCATTTTATATACTGCCGTGGACTTGTCGGGATTCTGAGTTGATCTCCTTCACTGCCGTTTATGACAAGCTTTGAGTGTGAGTTGAGTTGAAATGTATAGTATCCATTTTGAGCATTGCCTGGACTTATTTCGTATGTATATTATTTATACTAAATGTGTAGATGTATTTTCTAACTCATGTTCCAGGGGTATTAAAGTAGCGAGTCGAGGATCTTACTGGGTTATATTTATATATAACTCACTTCTTACTTACATGTCTATGCAGATATTGTTGCATGGGGTGAGAGTAGTGGATGAAGAGTTCATTCTTGTGGATTCTATTGCTGAGGTAAGCCTTCACATTGTTTGTGGAGGATACTATTTTAGCTCTATCTATTATACCTTATGTTTTTTTTGTTGGGATTTGCACACTCGACAGTTGACCACATGTAACTCTATTACATTCTCCATGAGCTTGTTGTGAGATTTTGGCAAGAGATGTTTTGTTAAGTGACCATTTCTTTTCATAAAATTGATATGCGATATCAGTTTAATAACTATTCCATTTTAATGAGTATTGATGCATTTTGAGTTGCACATATGTTATCTTAGTGCTTAGATAGTTTGAATATGTGTATGAATATTTGGTTCTCCCAACCAGTGGTGTGAGCGGGTGTCAATCACATCTAGGGTATATTTTGGGATGTGACAAAAATGTCCTTCCTTTGTCTCAGCATATGTACTTTAAGATGCTTTGATTACTTTTTCTCTTTGAATTTGTTAACTAACTATTCACTTTTAATGGATACAGGTGTTGTGTTAGGTATATTGAGGTAAACCGAATAAAGAAATTTAGGTCAATACATATGAAAAAATTGCTTTGGTAGACTGCTTGGAGTACTTACGAGGAAGAAGTTAAGAACCAATTGAGTGCACTTGGTGCATAGTCAAAGTGTGCTTCCAAGATTTGCTTACATATCCACCTCAGAGATGGTGCAGGGCATATTTGGATACTGTATGTAAAAATCAAATGGTGGATAATAATTTTACAGAGTTCTTCAACTCTTGGATCCTAGAAGCAAGAGGCAAGCCAATCTTAAAAATGGTTGAAGATATAAGAATCAAGATAATGAACAAATTAAGAGAATGTAAGCAAATGAACTACTAATTACAGTCCTAAGTGCATGAAATTATTCACTGCTTATACGAAAATAGCTCAATTATGTAATGTTGATTTCAATGGTGATATTGAGTATGAAGTATTTGAAGGTGAATATAGGCACACAATGAACTTAGTGGAGAAGAAATGCACATGTAGGTCATGGCAATTAACTGGCATCCCATGTCCCCATGCCATAAAGTCTAAGTTGTACCAGAAGACAAAATCAATTACTGAAATTAATTGGTGACCAAGTTGATGCTCGTAAGAGGTGAAAAATTCTGCAATATGTTGTCAGATAACATGCAATGCTTCCACCTAATCTTATGAAAACGATTGAAAGACCAAAGATCAAAAGAACTAGGGAAAAGGATGCAACAACTAAAAGAGCAGGAGAGTGGGCTCACTAAAAAAAGAACTAAAATGATATGTAATAAGTGTGGTTTATCAACTCACAATGCAATGACATATAATGTAAGAACTTTTCTTATTTACATATGTCATTGTTATTATTGATACTCTTAAAATAAATATTTTATTTTCAGTTTAGTGGAGAAGAATAAGAGGCAACATTGAAGAAAAAAAAGGGCAGAATTAAAGAAGAAGTTGAAGCTGTTAACAATTCAATCCCCTACCAACATAAGAGGAAGAATATCATTTCATGCCCACACCTGAATTGCCGAAACAACCGCATGAACCATTTGGTCCTGCTAGAGAGCCTGAAAGTGATCTAGATATAAGACCTCAAGTCATATCGTAAAACTGAAGATGAGGATGAATAAAAAATGCCATCTAAAAATAGAGTGATATCTTTTAGAGGAAATCATGCTGGAATTAGTGAGCTATAGATTAGTCTTACTCACCCACTAAGCTCACTTAGAAAGGAAAAGAACATGTCACCAACAACCAGAGAGAAAGGTGGGCAAGTTGAAGACAAGAAAAGCAAATGAGAGCATCAAGATTTAATATGTTTTGGATAGTGCAAAAAAAATTAATTGCTTTTGTTTATTTTTGCTTGAAGTTGAAAGATGTAAAACAAAGAAAGCTTGTGTTTATTTTGAATTAAATTTGGTAGATGCAGAATCCTGAATACTTATGTTTATTTTTATTTAGACGTTGGTGTTAAGTTATGAAGTTTAGAAAAAGAAACACATTTACAGTATTTTAACTTCTGTATGTCATGATCGTACAAAGCTTCTAATAACTAAGAAGAATAACGCAACTTAAAACAATGAGCAAGCTTCAACATAAGTACTACAACTTCATTAACAACTAATAAAATAAATACTACAACTTTATTATAAAATACAAACTTCAACATAAGTACTACAAGGACGTATATTCACTCTAAGATCCTTACAACAAACACAATGAACAAAAGAATCAAAATGAAAATGATAATTTTTAACTTTTTATTTTCTTCTCTAAAATCATAACATTTCTATCCTCTAGGCTGAAATAAATTTCATTTCTTTAATCTTCTCCTCTAAAATACTAACTTTGGCAGTCTCTCGGAGATTAACAAAATTCATTTCTTAGATTGTCTCTTTCCAGCTACTTTTATTCCATCGATAATCATTTTTAATTTATTTTTTCTACCTTCATGACATCCAATTTACCTTTTAGGTCCATTATGACAACTGTCGCTCTTGACAAAAATTCTTATTTGTCTTGTCATTTCCATATCCACATGAAGTGATTTACATTTAGTGAGCAAATTTGACCATCACATTTACATAATAATTTACACAAAGACTTACTACTAATTTAACCAATAAAATTTTGTATGTAAATATTCAAACCTTAAATTAATTTACAACTTACTTTGGGTCTTGGACATTTGTAGAACCTTCTCTCTACATTCAGGTCAATCCAAGCCGTCAAATTTAGTGCATAGTCCATAATGACATCTTCTTGCATACCGTGTTGCAAGTGAATTGATAGAGCATTCTGATATTGCTTCAAAATTCTAGAAGAGAAGAAAGCTTCTTAAAAAATTTGGGGAAGAATAAAAAGATCGTAACTCACAATGCATAATTCAGTCAAACCCAAAATCACATGAATACTACCATTTGAACTCAAATAAATAAATAATTATTCACTAATACCAGAATATTATACAAATTGTAAACCCTAATTATGTTTTTTTGAAATCATAAAATATGAAAAATCTTAAATGTAGAAAAATAAGACAAATGATTTAATAATCTACAGAGAGAAGTCACAAATAGCCTAATCTGATACTCCTTTGACATTGATGAAATGGGAGAAATCTATGTGAAATCGTTGAAGTTGGGAAAGAAATTACCATTTTGCCCTTTCTGAAAGTTGTCTTGAGTTACTTTTTGTTGAATCTAAAAGTCAGATTTTGAAAACCCGTGAAAAGTTGAAGTTTTGCTAAAGAAAGAGTTATTAAAGGCTTAAAATTGAAAATTTCAAATTTTGTGGTCATCTTGAGTTTCGAGTGTCGAAATTCAATTCTATCGATTCCATCAGCTTTGGAAAGCAGAATCTGGTCTAAATGAACTTGTGAAACTAGATTGAAGTTGAAATGAAGATTTTGGACTAAAAGTTACATTTTTAGTTGATTTTTGGATCATTGTTAGACCTTTGTCAACATTCGGAGTTTAGAAGCTCTAATCGAAATTGTGACAGTTCTAGTTGTTTCGAGTGGTGAAACTAATGCTAGAAAAGGTCTCGTTGTAATTTTTAGAGTTTCTGAGGGCAGTCTTAGTATTTGAATCATAAACTAGTTTCTTTGAGTTTTATCAGATTCTGGGCTAAGGAAGTCTCGAATTTGAATTATGATGGTTCTATTGAGTCTGGAACGTCGTTTCTAATAGGGTCACATGTCTAGTTTTTGTGTATCAAATTCCAAACGAATCTCGAGGGTCCATTTCGTAATTTTATGTATTATGTTTTTGTTGATATCTGGTGTAATTAAATTTGTTTTTCGCGTTCGCAGAGCATTGAGGCACCAGACCTCTGCGTTCGTGGGGTGGGCCACCGCATTCACAGAGGGTCATCTATATGTTGATCTCCACCTATACAGAATAGGTCTCCGCGTTCGCGGAGAGTTAGCCAGTCTGACCTCCGAATTTGTGGAAGGTCCTCCGTGTTCACGGAGTATAAAATATGCCTGAAACAATGAGCTATTTTAAATGATGGGTTTCTCCATTTATTCTTAATATTTTAGGCTTTATTTTTTTAGAGAGTATTCAAGGTTTTCCAAGACAAAGCTATTGAGTAACTATTTTCTAACTTTTTTTTTTAAAATTTTCATTGATTAAATGGTGTTTCTAACTTAAAATTAGGGATTTTTAATTGAAGAAATTAAAAAATTTTGGACTTTGATTTTTAATGCTAAATTGGTAATTGTGACCTCATTTTAACACTATTTTCGAAACGATTTTCACCGTTGAAATACTTATTACTTGGGAAAAATATTCGCGTATTAATTTTCAAATTCTGAATACTTTTTCTAGCATGAGATTTTTGACTATTTTACCCTGTTCGCTCAAATTGATTGATTTTGGTGTTCTTAGATTTGTTATGTGATTATGATGCTATATTTGACTAGATTACGATGATTTAGAGTATTGTAGAAAGGGAAAAACCATGGATTTGACTTGATTTGAAACTTCTACTAAGGCAAGTGAACTTCTAACCTTTTGTTAAGTATGATTGAATCTTGTGCTATCCTATGTGATTATGTCTTAGTGATTTGAGGCTCAAAATGGGTTAGATTGATTTTATTGTAGGCTTTGATCATGAGTTTTCAGTTCGGATAGTTGTAAACGTTGTGAATCCTTATACTTGTGCTATAATTGTGGAAATTATGAATTAATTGTTGTTGACATTGAGATTGTGATAATATTGAAATTTTATTGTGAATATTTGAGGACTTGTGAGATACTCGGAAGAGGATGTTGTATGAAATGATTTAAGTGATCATCTAGCATATACTCATCCTTATGAACATGATTATTGTGCCATGATTACATGCTTGCTTGATGTTCCATTGATGATGAAAAGACGAAAGAAAATAGTTTCGTCTAGAAAAAGAAAAGAAATGAAAAGCCAAAGGGAAATGATTTCGACTAGAGAAAGAAAAGAAATGAACAGTCAAAGGGAAATGGTTCCGGCTAGATATGGAAGTAAATGTCAAAGAGAAATGATTCCGGCGGATATATGGTCCATGTATGGCCCCATTGGTTTCGTTCTGACACGATCAACGAATGTGTATCGTAGGACAAACATGCATCACAACTATTTGACATTGCATCACATGGTTTGCATTTAATTTCATTCACTTCATCTCATATTATTCTCTCTTGATATTGGTATATGTGTAATATGTGTGGTTGTGAATGTTTTGAAATTCATATATTGTTAAGATTGAAATATTGAAGGACTGTGACATATATGTTGATAGCTTGAGCCTTATATATATATATTGTGAAAGCTGGATTATATGGATAATGTGAATGCTTAAAACATTGATCTATTATTGTACCACTTGGTACTGGATTTCAGTTGTATATTCTGAGACAATGTCTTATGATATGTTGTTGTATATACATGTTGTTATTCTACTGGGACTTTTCTGAGTGCAGGTGTGTAGTTTGACAGTATGTGATTGACTGGATAGGAGTATTTGTGTTCTTCATTAATTTACTATAGGTTAGTTTCTATTTGTTGAGTACCGCATTGTTTGGTGCTCACTCCTTGCTACATTTTTATAGATTGTGAGCCCGGTCCATCTTGCTAGATTTTTCAGTTCAGGAACGAGCTTTTGGATCCATTGAGAAGTAGTTGCTTATCTCTTCGACAGGCCTTCAGGGATTCTATTTTTATATTTTGTTCTATTTGAGGACTAGACATTGAGACTGTATTATTATTTTAGTATTCTTATTATCAGAGGTTTGTACATGTGACACTAGTTCTGGGATGATTGTAGTTTCATTTCCTTATGCTTATCTACCATATTAGACTATTTTATCTTTCGCTTTGTTATAGTTTTGAGTTGTTCAGTGTTGGGTTGACTCACCTTGGTGGGTTAGGTGAGTGTCATCACACCCATTTTTGGGTCGTAAAAAAAATAAAAAAAGAGAAATTTGGGTTGTAAGGATAAGACAGATCTTTCTCACGACTCGACCTTTTAGGTCATGATGGCACCTGTTAGATCCTACCTACAGGCAAGCCAATCCAACCAACGGTACCAGTCCTAGCAGTTAGGCATACTAATAGCTAATAACAACTTATAAAAGCCAAAGATGCAACCTACCCTAGAACCTGGAAGTCACCTGTATAGAGCTACTATAGACTCAAATAAAATATGCATTCATATATATATATATACACACACACACATAATCAGAATAAGCCTACACATACAAACCCAACCTATATATATACAAGGCTAGTGTTTGAATATAAAAGATGACCCACTAAACAGAAGGAGACTGTAGAATATCTGAACTACTGGTGCTTTCCAAAGTCTCCTGAAGCATCTACAAGACCTAGATCAATCACCATGGCTTGTACCTAGACCTGCATTACGAGTAGATATAGAAAAGTAGGGGTGAGTACCGGTGAAAGGTACTTAGTAGGCATCATCAGCTGACCGAGTGAACTACAATAAATATGATAAGAACAAATATAATAAAATATTGCAGTGCTAGCTATCTGAACCAAGATCAAAACATAAGCATGTTTGGACAACCAAAAAACTCCACTGAACAGCCTATGTAATATGCAATGATACCGATTGACGAAATTGAAAGATCAAGTATTAACTATGCATGTGACATCCGGAGAACCAACCTGAGTAGAACTAGAAGAACTAGCCAAGTAGAACCAGAATGGGCCAACTGAGCGGAACTAGACACTGTACAATGAAACCAACCGATGAAACCCGAGCAGAACCATATCACAACTATCACACGATCGAGGTATAGTGTTGTATTGTCTATGCTTGTACGGTAACTGGACCCCCATAAGCCCAAAAGGTACACCCACGCACAATCAGGGGGTGTATAGGTGGATGGATACAAGGATCAACAACTGATGGCAAAGATCTCAATCACCCAATTGTATCTAAATCAGTAACCCAACTCTGATGGCAGGAAAGGAATATAGAACCCAAATTTCGCATCGCAGATGTGACTCAGTAGGCACCCTGGTTTGGAATCGTCCCTCAGACCATACCTGGACTAGACTTAGGAAATACTTGCGGTGGACATCAGGGTGTGCAATACCCTGGACTAAACAACAGGGCATGATAAACTCTAGCGATACCCTAGACTAAATAACAAGGTGTGATGAACTCAAGCGGTACCCTAGACTAAACAACAAGGAATAATAAACTCAAGCAATACCCTAGACTAGACAACATGGAGTGGCGGTAGATGATGCATGGACTGAACTGCAGGCAATATCGTCAACACACAATCAGAAGTATATCACGAAATTAGGTCCTAAAGTATAACAAGTTTTCCAGTATTCGACAACCCAACCGACACACAAGCAACCAAATAGATGCACATATCACAAAAGTAATATAAGATCATGTCTAGCTGTCAATAGGTTCATCCCAGCTTAAAACACTACAGGTATCTAGAATAACTGTAGACAATTTAATTGATAAGTGCAGTCAATATGTTGAACAATAATAGACAATCTAACTGGCCTCCCAAAGTGTAGCATGTATCTCCCAAGTAGAACCATAACCCAAATACCAGGTACCTCAGTACAATGATCAATATTTTTGTTGATAAGTATAGCTAGGAATAGCTAGCGATTGTAACAAGTCCCCTGGACAGAATGACAGCTAGTCCTACTGATAACCGCAACAAATATTCCAACCAACAACAGACAACCCAACTAAAACCCTGGGTATAGCATTCATCTCATAATCAGGATCACAATTTAGTAACCAGAGAATTAGGAGAATAGTAAATCAACAGAATCGGAATAGCAGAATCATAATGATAGGGTCACAAGGTATAGTATAACTAATAACCAGCCTCTCAAATACTATATAACACCAGTACCAGACTGCCCACATAAGTAATCAAGTATCAAAATGAACATAGGTATCAATCATAGGATATAGACTTACATTTAGCCTCTAATAAGATATAATCATAACGTAAGTGACAAGTAACCAGAATCATGTCGGGTATAGTATATTTATTAGTATCAGGAAGCCCAATAGATCAAACCAACAGTTAAATAATCAAATACATGTATACAGGTAGCATCAACACTTAACTTACCTCAGTCACAACCTATCTCGCTTTTATAATCTTTATCAGAAGTATTCACAACTCACACAATATTTAAACATAGGCTAACATAACAGATATAGGTATTACAGAGTCCAAATGATAATACCAGCCTCAACAACTTATATGCACACCTTACTCAGAACTTTCAACAACAACCAGGTTCCCAATAACATATATTTCAGCTTAGTCTAGAGGTGAGGAAAGCCTAGCCTACTTGGAAGGTGAACCTATGCGCTCTGAATCAGTCCACCCAAGCTTTACTACTACTGACCACTTTCAAATGCATGCCAAAGCTAAAATCTGAGGTCCCCATGTGTTCCTTGCAAAATTTCATACAATTTATCTTTTTGAATCGCTAAAAATGGATAAGAATCGAGAAAGTTATGGTTGCTTAACATTTTTCCCTTTACTTTGCAAAAATGAGGCTTTAAAACACTGTCACTGCCTTACCACGTGGCAACACCTCATTTGGCCACATTGGTCTCGCCTTTTAATTTTCAGGCACTACTCAAACTTACTTTCGATGTTTGGACCTTATCCAGAGTCGTAAAAAATATAATACATATATGAATCTAAATGGAAATGACATTCCAGACTCAGCAGTGTAGTCAAAATTCCCACTGAAGGTCATTTTGATCCAATGTAGGTCTCACTTTCTTATATCGAATTGTAATGCCCCATAACTCTATTCATAGGATCTAAATTTTTTTGTCATAAATATATAAGCTTGAACCTAGTGATACCTTGCATGTACCTATATTTTAAGTCTCATTACCATATGTGTGAAGAGTATTAGAAGTGAATTAGGTTCATAAGGGATCTCTCATACTTAGTCGAGTTCAAAACTTTCCTATCGATTGAGTTTTTCGCATTAGGTTATGCAAGGGTCAAATTCAAATAACCATAACTCTTAGCACACAAAGAATTAATTGTACTATGACCTACCAAAGGAAAGGTCTTTGAATTAGCTTTCCAACACAACTTATTTTACCTCAGTTAGGTTTGGAGTTAAAAGTTATGACTACTTTACTGTAGACTGCCAGAGCTGAGTTAAACTACAAAACCTTATTACGGGTCATGGTTTGAGATACGACCCATACTGTCAACTCGTGGAAAAAGTTCTACAAGTTCATTTTTGAGTCCCAGACTTGAAAGACCCATATACAGGTCGTAGAAACATCTACGGGCTGCAGATTGGGCTCATAGAATCAATCCAGAAACTTCAAAATTTACTGAAAAGTTTACGGACGGGTTCTTATGGGTCGTGGAAGACTTTGACAACATTTTAGGAAAGATTATTTTGATCTTTTTCCACCCTTTTAAAGCATAAACTTGAAAGTTTTGCATCTATTTAAGTCCCTAAACATAACTATTCAACCTTTTTACGCTCAAAACCTAACTCAAGACTTTGAACAAGGTTCCAAGAAGAAAAAAATAGGGTTTCAAGAGAATCAAGTGTATTCTTCAAAAATCTAAATCTCTCAGGTATGTAAGGCTACTCATAGAGTTGATTGAGTTCATCCACGCGCCTCACATGTTGATTTCTTGTAATTGAGTTCGAATAGAGTTTTACCCCAATTCTTGAGTTGTTTGTTATCCTATTGAGTTTCTTGTACACAAAAGTGTATTAATAATCCTCATGAGTTAGGTATTTGATTGGATGCATGTCCATGTCTTCATTCACAAAAACCCCAATTGAGAACTATATTTGATTTTATGCATTATTTCAAATTGAAATTTATGGTTGTTTTGAATATTTAACAAAGATGTTTTTTGAACATATTTTATTGAGTTTGCATGAATACGAGTTTTGAGCATAAATAATGAGTTGAGGAAGAGTCTTGAGGAGATGAGGTATATTTTAATGACTTCAGCTGAAATTGAGCATTTGGTCTGAACAATTGAGATGAGTTTAAATAAGACTTTTAAAGAGAATATTTTGGGAATAGTATTGAGCACCGAGTTGGGTAAGAGGAGAACACCCCAGAACTATGTTGCACGCGTAGGATAGTCGTGCAGTTAACTCTGGAGACTCTTGTTACAAAAAGATGGACAAGGCTTGAGGATTCAAAAAGCAGAGGTGAGCGTCCTTACCTGTAATGGATGGGCGAACAACGACATCTTTTTTCGTTGTACATCACTAACTATGGTGGTGTGAGTCTTGTCTGTTAGAGAAACTCTCTAATTTTGCATAACTAAGTTGACACAAGTTTCATGATAGAGTTTTTTTTAGGAGCATCATTTTACTATATAATTGAACGATTTGGCGTGAGTTGCATATTATTGAGTTTACTTTCAAATCATGACTTTATTCTTAAAGTTGCATGATTTACTGAGTAGAGTTGATTTTGTTTTGAGTTGAGTTATTTGAGTTGAGTATCTTTGAGTATTTCCTTTCCATCCATTTTACATACCAGTATATTTCATGTACTGACGTCCATTTGGACTGTATCGTTTTATGATGTAGAGGCAAGTATTAAAGGTCATCAACAAGTGCATCATTGAACACTAGTCCCCATTCCATACTTGATGAGCCTCTTTGCTTTCGGAGGAGCCCTTCCTTTTATCTTTATTGAGTATTATTTAATTTGAGGTAGCCTGGGGCTTGTCTTGGCACCTTCTAGATTGGAGTAGAGGATTCATAGACACTGAGTAGAGAGAGTTGATTGTTTTTATTTCCAAACTTGACCATAGGAAATTATTTTATAAAAGCTTTATTTATCTATTTGATGTTCTTTCATGAGTATTTTTTCGTTGTTGAGCATGATATGATGATGAAGCCATATGGTTCTCTTGGGGAATCAACAATGATTATGAATCAACAATGGTTCTTCAAGTTCCGGCCACGCCAAGGTTACCCTCCCGGGGCGTGACACAAAATCTTCGAAGGGGCTAAAACACACCTAGAAGCCTCGTGAACCGAATGAAAGGTCCTTCAAGACCAAACTCAACATTCTAGAGCTAACCACGTTGTCAGAGTTCTCATTTGAGCACGTTTCCCAAAGGTGTTGACTATAGTCAACGATTGGCCTATTTTGATGGCTAAATGTGCAAAACTTGATATAACTACACGAACATGCTCCTAGCCTAATTTGACCATTCTAGAGCTGATGGAACCGTCGGAATTCCATTCCGAGGTCAATTACTAGGACTTTACCAGAAAGCTCATTTTATAGTTATAATTTCTCATTCAACTCGAACAGTTGTATTGTCACGACCCGGATAGGGGCCTAGATGTGACATGGCGAAGGAGAACCCGAAAGTCCTCGATCAAGCCATCATA
>JBCEWC010013488.1:0-15035 GCA_038996855.1 Solanum aculeatissimum
GGTGAAAGGGCGAACTGACAGGCCAAGGCATAGACAATACCTGAGTATGTAGAGGCCCTCTAGAGGGGTCGTCACACCATTGTAGTTTTCTTTTGCTAATGTCAAGAAGTGGAAATAGAATGAAGAATGTGGACCAGGATACTTATTCTTTTTGTGTCAAATAATCTAATCATGAATGCTCAAAAGATAATTTATTTATGCACACTCTATTATCCAGTAGTAGTTGGCTGGTTTTTTCATGCACTAAATGCAAATTGATTTTAGTAGATAAGAAACTTTTAATGGCATCTTGGTCAAACAGACAAGCACTATTTGATTGGTCCGGTAACTCTCCAACAATATTTTTGAGGTGCTACTTAGGATGATTAATGGACGTTGTCTAACGATCAATGAATTTGAAAATAAAATTTAAAAAAAGATATGCTAACAATTACTCTATATATTAGTAGTAAAGAGAGGGGGGTAAGGGGTAAAGATATGACCGTGACTTTAGAAAGAAGTACAAAATGAGTAAAAGAAATAAAAGTTCTGTCTGATAATTTCTCTTTATCTGCTTAGGTTTTGAATTTTGATGGCGTAGAGTAATCTCATTGTATTGATAGGAGATATCTAATGGAATAATTAATTATGACAATGGATGAAAGCTAACAATATTTGGAGAAATATTCAAAGTTCGAAAATTTTCTGAATCACTAATATCTTTTCATACAATTCATGATTGATCTTTTAAACTGATCGAAAGTGTACAAATTGATTCAATCATTACCATCCTAAAACATTTATATTTTAGAAAATTCAATACTTGGTGTATTTTTTTTCTATCATATGCTAGTTGAAAATATTTGATGTTAAATTTGTTGTTTTACTAGTCGGTCCATAAAAAGACAAATAATAGGTGGAAGAACACATAAGTTATTTTGGCTCTTGGATAATTTTTTTTCTTAATAAAAACTATATATTCCTATTCAAAAGTTGGTGAATAGCATGCCTCCACGTAGGATATTTGACAATTTGGCAAAGTCAACTAAGCCCATTTTTTAATTGATGTACATCATAGGTTGGTTTTTGATGCCACACATGTGAAGCATATGGTCAACTTTTGGCCCTTCAACATCCACCCACCCCACCCTATTAAAGACTAAACATTGAATTTATTTATTTATATTAATATGAAATATATAATTGTCAATAAATAAGCCTGAATTGATTAAAATTATATCAATGCAAGTCCAATAGTTGAAGTATTGTTTACCTGATTAACGTTTTGAACCTTGTGATTTTATCTTGTTCTAATTTAATCCAAAAGGTTTATATTATCTTAACTTTTTCTTTCATTTTTCATATGTTTTTTTGTTAAGACAAACTTTGTGATTAGCGCTTTTTGAAGTATGAACTTTGGGATAAGTCTTCTTTTGAGTTTTAACTATCAATGATCCGTATGGACTATTTCATGTGAAGGAATCAACAACTCTTTTTATATTAAAACTTATTTCACAGTTGATTCAACAACACTATTTTTTTGGAGAACTTTAATACAAAAACGTTCTTTTTATTAATCTTCTACAAATGTTCAAAATTAGTTCCTCAATGTGCAGGATAATTACATTTTTTTGAAAGAATTAAGGACTCTACTCTCTTTTGCATAAAGTCTTACACTCGTATCATCAATCTTCACTACTTTTGACTCATACAGTCTCGCAATTTCATTCAAAATAAAGTATCTACACTAAAAGTCTCGAATTTGAGTTATTCTAGACACGGTATCATCTTTATTAAAGAACATTTTATTTTTTCATGTGGAATTTTTCTTACATAAATTTAAATTTAATCGGACATAATATAAAAATGGAACATGGAGTGTTGTGTGGATGCATGCAGAGAATTATTTCTCCCCAACGGATGAATGCAAACAAAAAGCACTATGCTAAATAGTAAATAGGCTTCAAAATTCACAAAATCTCTTCTCCCTTTCTCTCTCTACAAGTGAAACTTTCTTTCTCTAGAAAATCATTACATACACTAAACACTATATATATAAAAGAAATATATATACAAAAACCCTAGCAGCTCTGCGATCCTTCTCCGTCGACGATGCCGACGGCGAGTGTAAACGGAGCTCCGATTCATCTCATTGATGTCTGCTGATTCCTCCTTTTCAGTTTCCTTCTCCTGATCCTTGTTCGTTACTGTTGTTGTTTGAATTTTGAACTGGTTTGTTGAAAGCTTCTGGAAATGTATAAGAACCAGTTGCAGGAACTGGCGCAAAGGAGTTGCTTCAACTTGCCTTCATATACTTGTATAAGAGAAGGTCCGGATCATGCGCCGCGGTTTAAGGCGACGGTTAATTTCAATGGTGAGGTCTTTGAGAGTCCAAATTACTGTTCTACACTTCGACAGGCTGAGCACTCTGCAGCTGAGGTTGCGTTGAATTCACTCTCTAATCGCGGTCCTTCCAATTCGCTTGCTGCTAGAATTCTGGTAATTTTTCTCCCGATTTTAGCTTTTTTTTTTAGTTTGCTTTCTTAATTATGATTTTCCTTTTGAGATTGGCTGAAAATGAATGGCGTCTTTATATCTTCTATGTGACGATTTTTATCTCTAATGTATATGCTTTTGTGGGATTGGGTATGTTGTTGTTGTTGTATATGCATTTCTGATTTTTCCAAGTTTCAGGGACTATTGGTTTTCTTCACTCTTGGTGTGTGATGTTACCCTGGGGTGGGTAGCTGGGACCCCGTACCTGGTGGATTAGTCATGACTCATGTGCACATAAACTGTCTAGGACACTTCCATCAGAGCAAAATTAATAAATATTGGTCATTTACCCAAAGTCGATCAAAGAAGTGTAGTTGTGTGAGGTTATGATATTATTAGTATACTTTAGTTTCCTGATCAGCGTTTACAACTTTTCGTTATATAGATGTTACTTTTTTACTTATTGTTTATTTACTAGTTTGATTTATGGGAATTATCTGCCTATGTCAGCTTTGCAACCTGAAATGCTGCTGTGGGTTAATGGCCAATGTAAAATAGTTTAACTATGCTGAATTAATTAAACTTTTCATAGTTCAGGAGGGTTGAGCTTCCTGTTATGTGGCTGTTAGGTGCAAAAAGAATGATTAGCAGTTCAGATAGTACCAGCTAAGGTAGTTGTTAGTTGAAAAATAACTAGTAATTTCGGGCATGTTTTAATGGAAGTTACAAATGTATGGAATGGAGGTTTTCTTGTGATGTCCTTTAGTAAGTGTTGTAGAGTGTAAATGTTGTGGCATTTTTGGAGTCCTCATCTGAATATATCTGTTTGTCCTTATAAAAAAAGAACATTGATTTGTTAGTAGTCCTCTTCTGACTGGTTTCCCTTACTTTTCAGGCATTAAAATTCGTAGTTTTTTGTACTGTGCAAAGTGAATAAACTTAAGCACCAGTATTAGGTAACTTTTTGTATGGCCAACATAGAAGTCATGTACCCAAAAGTCTAGACTGAGTACTACATTACATTCACTAAATGACTGTTCAAAACCTTTAGGTCAGTCAATCTATCATAGTAGTCTGAAGGTGATGCCTCAGTTTGTTAGGGTTCTAATTTAAGATGGCCAGATCTGGAGTCCAGAATTTCTGGAGCACATGTCTAACTTCTGATGATTCTGTAGGTAGTTAGACTCAATATGTAAAGTTGTGTCATTTTTGTATCATGATAATCTTGTAGTTAGGTGAATTTAGTGTTAAAGCAAATTTTAGTTTCTCCAATATCATAGATATTGTTGCTGTAGAAAATGATAGCATTGGTGCAAGTGAGCTCAACATTATCACCATAAATTATGGCCTCCATGGATTTTATGCAGTACCTAATTGTTTTAAATTTGTGTATTATACTTGAACTTAGTTGTGAAAAAATAAGCCTTTGTGGTTGCTTCTGAATGATATTTTGTTTTCTTATTTCATATGCCCATGATTTTGTAGGATGAGACAGGCGTATATAAGAATCTCTTACAGGAAGTTTCACAAAGAGTAGGAGCATCATTGCCAGCATATACAACATTTAGATCTGGTCTAGGACACCAACCTGTTTTTACCTGCACAGTAGAGTTGGCGGGCGTCACATTTACTGGTGATCCAGCGAAGAATAAGAAGCAAGCTGAAAAGAATGCAGCTATGGCAGCTTGGTCATCTCTGAAATTATGTAAGTAGTTCCAATGTTTATGAACCAATGGATATTTACTGCACGAGTTATTTGGAAACTTTATTTCTCTATGAAGAAGTATCATAAAGCTACGTTTTGTGTGTGTTGGTGAGGCTTATAGAATTGTTATAAATGCCAAATCATGAATTGTGTATAGATTTCTCTCGGCAACTGGACGTATTTAGTTGGATTAAGTGGAGCACAAATAGATATCACCAATAATATTATCAACTATTTAAAATAAAAATACAATCTCTTTGAAAAATGATGAGCAATACCATACGATGGCTTCCGTACAAACTAGCATATAGATTGCTAGATAGATAAAAATGTATAGTCAACATTTGAGTTGAAATGCTCCTAGGCACGGTGTCCAAGGAAAACCTTTAGAAGTCCCTTCAGGACTTTTGAATCTCTCTCCAGTGGTCCTCAACCATTGGAGATCAACCAAAAAATTTCTTTTCTTTCCTTGATTCTGAGATGGACAATAAGATTTTTTTTAGAATGGGGTTAAGTCCTATGACCACAGTTTCCTTCTCGCTCTCAGGGACTTGGTTTGATTGGGTGGGGAGTACGAGACTCACAATGAGAAGTTTAACTCTTAACAAGGGTGCTTTGGTATGGCTTTATAAGAGATTCCATGATGCTTAATAACAAAGGTAAGAGCTTTAAGTCCTGGAAATGCACAAATATTTCTTCCTATATTTACTGCACTCCAAAGTTCAATGAGCATGGTTGCTTAATCTCAGTCATAGCAGTTAGAGGTCATACCAGGACAATAATTATTATCCCTGAGAACAAATTTAATGAATGATGGGGGGGACTAGCTGTCAAAATAAAAGACTTCATTAATAACATATCAAGGACACAGGGTGCAATTATTACAGCAGGGGATCCAGTCAGGTCTGGAAAGGAAACTGCAAAGAGGCGATTACAATGAGTAAATGGAACTGCAGGTGGATAGTAACTCTTTGATAAAAAGATGCCATCCAGATGATGACAACCCTCTGCTGCGTAGGTGCTTGGTGGGAAGATTCTCAGGTGGATAATAGGCTCCGACCTGTAATGATGTTAAGAGAGGGGGACAATCCAAACTTTGAAAGGGGTGATGAATATTCAAGTTTATGACATGAATGGCTTCCATTTCCTCTTCGAGTTTCAATCAAGAAAAGATGCTGAATGCATCCTTGTGGGAGATTGGAGGAGACAAGGCCAAACGCTAAATCTTGACTGATGGTCACCAACAACAGGAGTTCTGCCAGATTCATTCAGATTTGAGTGGTTTTGGATTAGAGTCTTGGGACTGCCTATGTGGCTTTGGAATCCAAAGGTAGTGGAGAAAATAGGAGTTGAATGTGTGGAATGACTGGAGAATGAAGAAGAAACAGAGTTGAAGAATATGGGTGAGATGAGAAAGAATCAAGAGTAAAAGGTCCAAGATAATATATCTTATCATCTATCGATATTGCTGATGGAGACCTAATTTACTCTTTTGATATGGTATGAAGATCTAGCGACCTATCGCAAAAAGGAGGATGAGCTAGGCAACAATCGAGCAGAGATTTTAGGGTTCAGACCAGTCCATACATCAGACCATTGGAGAGACTTCATACAGAAAAGTATATGCTTCAGAATGGGTAAATATATCAGATATCGATATATACAAGGAAAAGGAAAGTATAATTGTCAGGAGCTATGTGACCTAAAGAGGGGCTAAATTTGGATTTACTAAACATTCAAAAGGGGTGTTGGGACACTGCACATGAAACACAAAAAAAAGGAGATGAGAGAAATAGACAATATGCTGGAAATATTTTTATTGGGTCCATTTAAAGTAAGTCCATAAGTTTAAAGTCTACTATGGATTTTTACCTCACTTAAAGCTCACTTCAGCAGAATACAGAGAGAAATAGAGTGTTCTTTGCAAAGCTTTTCATAGAGGAAATCCTTACAACAAAAGAGATGGCCCTTGGGCTAAGCAGTGGCGTACGCAGGATTTTGCGTAAGCAGTGTCACCTTTTAAAGTAATTATATTACATAATCCATGTATATTAGTATATCTTTTCTAAAAAATAAAATATATAATAATTTTTTTCAATGGTTTTTCTTTTCTTTTTTATGATATATATTCAAAATAGTCTCATTACTAATATAAAATACCAAATATTTTTTTATATAAAACACCAAATAATTGCTAAGAAAAGAAGGTAAAAAAAATGTAAAAAATGAGGTTGTGGGGGCTTGAACCCGCAACCTTACCAATGGAAGGTAGGCACAAAACCAGCCAGATATGCACACTATTTGCTAAAGTAGTGTCACATGTAATCTTTATCCGCTAATTTCCTTTTGTTTCTTAATTATATATACCTATTTAGCAATTTTTTCCCGACGAAGTAGTGTCACGTGACACCCCTTCCACCTTCTTAAATCCGCCCCTGGGGGTAAGAAATTTCATCATCTTCAAAGGGAATAAAGAGGCAAAGGTCTATAAGGGGGAAAAATAAAAGAAAGAAAGACACAAAGGAAAGAAACCACGACACAACCAACGTGCAAAGCGAAAGCAAGAAGAAAAAGAGGTAATTGCGGAGGCTGATTTAAGAAAAATCAGAAAGAGAGAAGAGAAAATGGACTTCTCAGAAGCATTAGTTGTCATGTATTCTGAAAATGATCCATTACTATTACATATTGACAGTAACTTGCAAGAGGAAGACTTAGCAGCAAAAGCAACTACACGGGTTCAATCCAACATGGTCAGGCTAAGTCAACAATTTGGATTTGATCTCAAGGGATGCAAGATGGAAGCATATGCTTTGTCGATGAAACTTGACCAAAGGAGAGAAGAAAAGTCCCAAAAGAGGTTAGAAACTTATTCTTTAATATGAATATCAATGATGGAGAGTTGAGATCAAATGGGAAAACTTTAATTTTCATTCATCAATGAAAGTCAAGATTTTGTCTTGGGATGTAAGCGGGTTTAATGGAGATAACAAAAGGGAGATAGTGAGAAAGCTTTCAAATCAGTGGGTGCATGATGCTTTTGTCTTTGTTGAGACTAAATTGGAGGGGCCAATTGATAATTCCTTACAAAGCATATGGCGCAATACATTGGAAAAAAGGGGGGGAGGGGGTTGTACTATAGAAAGAGGCTCAGGGAGTAGCGGAGGGATTCTAATTTCATGGAACAAAAGGTTTTGGAAATGAGAGTTGGTGGGAATGGTAACCGGTGCATAACTGGAAAATTCTCTGGTTTCAATAAAGACTTCCTTTTTTTTATGACAAGGGAAACCCGCAACCGCTATTCTTTAGGTGTGCACAACGTAAATCCCCGCTCCTATGCAATAATTTGCAAATCACACAGGAGAGGTAATCTGCACTAGGCAAGTTCTGTGCGACGAGCTCAACCCAGAAGGGAACCCCCTTGCTTTCGTTGGTAAGAATTTTCGAACGTGAGATCCCAACATGCAAGTCTCAAGTCCAAACCATTGGGCCACCTCGAAGGGCAATGTCAGTGAAGACTTTTGTTGGTATCTTAGCAAAATTTATGCAGACTGCAAATAAAGTGTCTAGAAGGGCTTTATGGCAAGAACTGATCGAGAGGAGCTACAACATCAGCGACCTTGGGTGGTGTGTAGTGACTCTAATGTCGCTAGGTATCCATTAGAAAGAACAAATTGTCACAGATAGAATGGTACGATGCCAGAATTTTCATCTTGCATCGAAGAGTTAGAGCTGGTGGATCCTTCTTTATTTGGAGGATCTTATACTTGGAGGAGGGGGGAGGATTATAGCTGTGCTTCTAGGATCGATAGATTTATACTGTGTAGAGTTGGGGGAAAATTTTAAACACATCAAATAGAGCAGCCTTCATAGAATAGCATCTGATCGCAATCTTATTGTTTTTGACTTGTGGGGATGGGAGTGGAGAAAGTCTTATTATAAGTTTGAGACTTGGTAGAAGTAGAGGGCCTTAAAGACAGGGTACACGAATGGTGGGATTCCTTTCAGGTGATTGGTAATCCTGGCCATGTACTTGCTGAGAAACTGAAAATGCTTAAAATAAAATTAAAGGAGTGGAGCAAAGACAACATGGTAAATTGGAAACAAATGAAAGAGGATACTCTCAATTTGATCTAAATTCGGAATCAGTTCAAGAACAAAGATCTTTAGCAGTTGATGAGTCGTTACAGAAGATACATTTGGCACAGAATTTGAAGAGGTAACAAAGAAAGAAGAGCTAACTTGGAAACAGAGATCAAGGGTTCAATGGCTAAAACAAGGGGACAGGAGCACAAAATTCTTCCACAACATTACAACATCTCACAAGAGATTCAATTCCATGGAACAATTGGAGGTGGATGGGGCTACCAACAAGGATCCTGATCATATTAAGGAAGCAGTGCAAAACTTTTACAAAAGCTATACAAGGAGATTGAATGGTGGAGTCCTAATTTGAGGTTGCACAAAATATCAAGGATCACCGAGGAGGAACAAATATTGTTACTAAGAGCTTTTGAAGAAGAGGAAATAATGGACTGTCTAAACATGTGTGCTATGGAAAAGACAGTTGGTCCTGATGATTTCCTATGGTGTTTTTTTCAAACTTTTTAGGATCTCCTGAAGGCAGATATCAACCATCATTAACACTATCTAGTTTTCGACTCCAACCATTCCTTTGAGAAGAGCTTCATTGCAACTTTGAATTGTCTTGATCCCAAAGTGACCAGGAGCCTCAGATTTGAAAGATTTTAGGCCAATCAGCTTGGTGGGGGGAGTATACAAAATTATTGCCAGATTATCATCTGAAAGGCTAAAATATGTTGTGAACAAACTGGTCAGCAAACACCAAATGACCTTTGTAAAAGGGAGACTGATCATGGATGCAACACTCATAGCCAGTGAATGTATAGATTCAAGAATGAAAGGGCGAGCGTCGGACATACTGTTCAAGCTAGATATACAAAAAGCTTATGATCGTGTGAATTGGTCCCTCCTATTGCCTACTCTCAGACAGATGGGCTTTGGTAGCAGATGGCTGAAATAGATTGAAATTTGCATCAAACAGTCGGTGAATGGAGAACTTGTGGGTTTTTTTTGCATCAGAAGAAGGGTTGAGACAAGGGCCCCCCTTTCCTCCTTTCTTTTCATTTTAGCAATGGAATGATTAGATAGCATGATGAGAATTGCATCACAATGAAGGTGGATCAGGGGTTTTCAAAGTTGGAGACAGAATGGGGGAAGTGAAGGAAGTTTGTCATATGATTTATGCAGATGGCACCATCATTTTTTGTGAGCCAACAGCAGGACCAATTAACTACATCAAAATGATACTAGTTTTGTTTGAAGCAGTTTCAGGGTTGAGAGTAAACTAGGAAAAAAGTAGTTTGTTCCCTGTTAATGAGGTCCCTCATATTCAAGAATGGGGAAACATATTGGGCTGCGAAGTTGACCAAATGCCTTCTACTTGTTTGGGCATGCCTTTGGGCATCGAGCACAAGGCATTAGAAATTTGTGATGGTATCTTGGAAAAGACAGAAAACTGACTAGATGGAAGGCACAATATTTGTGTTTAGGTGGTAGATTGGTCTTAATCAATTTTGTACTACACACTCTGCCTACTTATGTCATGTCTATATAATATCCCAGCAAAAGAGGTTAAAAAACTGGACAAGCTAAGTGGGAATTTTCTATGGCTAGGAAATAAAGAAGAGAAAGGTCATTGTTTGGTAAATTCGGAAACTGTGCTCCAAAGACAGAAGGAGGCCTGGGAATTAGAAACCTGAGTTTGCAAAATGACAGCTTGTTGATGAATTGGTTATGGAGATAAAATGGTGTGGAAGAAGCCCTATTGAAAGAGGTCATTGGTTCAAAGTTTGGCGAGCTTAGCTCTTGGTGTACAGAACCTGGTTCTAGAACCATATGGAGTGTGGAAGTATGGAGAACAATCAGGAACCTTTGGCCACTGATGGAAGCCAATTTACATCTCAAGGTAGGGAATGGAAATAAGACTATCTTGGGAAGATGACTGGATTGAGCAATCCGCTCCCAGAGATAATCTTCCCAATTTGTGTTAACCCTTAAGCTAGAGTTTGTGAGTGTTGGTTAGATCAGGGATGGTACATTTCATTTAGAAGATTACTAAATGATTGGGAGATGGAAAAAGTGGCAGCTTTATTAGGAAAGCTAGGTGGAGTTGACATTGTTATGACATTTGTTGACAGGGTATTGTGGAAACATAGTAAGGATGGGGTCTTCACGGTAAATAGTGCATACATGAGAGATCTGCAGGGGTGACTGAGCTATTTCTGAGAAAGTGTTATCCCTACAAAAGTAAAATGCTTCACTTGGTTGGTGATTAAGAAAACATGCCCTACTCAGGAAGTGCTACAAAAAAAGGGAAGACAACTAGTTCCAAGATGCTTTCTTTGTAACTTGACAGGGGAAACAAATAACTATTTTTTTTCCCATTGCAAGTTCACTTCTTATTTATGGAACATTTTTTTTTCAACATCAGTAGCAATAGCTAGATTATGCCAGAGCACACTTCAATCTTTTGAGTTGCTGGATTAGGAAGGAAGTAAAAACCAGAGGAGGCAGTGGAGATTAATACCATCTTGCATATGGTGGCCAGTGTGGAGGGAAAGAAAGGGAGATGCTTTGAAGATAAATTCAATTACATTTGTAAAGTAAAGTGAAATTGTATTGTATCTTTACTTTACATGGTAGAAAAACTTTGTATAGAAGATAAGATCAGATTGTAGATTTTATAGTATCTTTGTAACCTCTTCGTTGTGTTGGTAATCAACATATCCTTAATTCTGAGGAATACAACTTCGCCAATTTGAAAAAAGAAGATAAAAGGATCAGATGTAGCTAAGAGCTTAAGATAAGACCGGGAGGATGAGACTTGGGGACCAGGCAAAGACCGAAACCACCCTTATCTAAATAAAAAATGTGAAGACAAAAAACATTATCCAGTAAATTTGGCATGAAGGATTCAGCTAGGCTATTAATTCCAGAAGTAAACCTCCCAACCTTAAAAAAAAGAAGAGGAAACAGATTATATCGACCCGACCTAAGACTTGCCTGTTTGCCTGTTGTATACACCTGGCTACATTACATTCACCGTGACATTCTTCCCATTGCCAAATATTTAATGTCCTTGATAATATATGATGAAGATCATTATTGATTTGAGCAACAATTTGCATGGAAGCCAAAATGAGTATTGACTGGTAGAATGAAAAATCAAGTGTTGCTTCAAAGAAACGTGTAGGTTAGATTTGGAACATTCATTTTAATCCTTTTCTTCAATTTCTACGAAAGAAAAATCCTATAGAATCTGTCAATTAATGACAAACTCCATCATATGGATGATAGGATAAGGCTAAAAAGGATGAGATTTGATGAATAAAAAAAGAATTGGTTGGAATTCTCATAGGTGAACCAATCCAATCGCAAAGAGCGGCGTGATTTGATATTGTTGTTTACTTTGATTTAGTCGATGTGGTTTTCGTTTATCAGCACATGTATTAGTGTTTTGGAAGACAAGGAATGACAAAAAGCTATGAGGGCCTGCTTCATTCTGCTTCTCACCTCTTTGAAGTGCAGGGCTAATTCATACTACAAAAATTAGAATATTAAATTTGCATATGTAAATAGCCAAATACTCAATAACAATTACATATAAACAAATATTTTGATTCAAAAACTACAAGTAGATGTTAAATATGAGAAGTCTTGAACTAGATAGTCAATAATTCATAAGACAAGCGATATTCGAAACCAAATTACAAATGGAGCTATATCTATTGTTCTCAAGATTTTCAAATTCTTGAAGTCCAAAATTGTTTATACATTATATTGGTCCTCATCTTCTTCATCCTTTTGAGTGTTCATCAATTAGGGATCAACTTAAACTTGTAGCTCTTTTCCTTAATATGTGACCTCAAAGTACTCCCCCTAAGACCATAGATATTCTCTTCAACTCCAACTGCCATAGTGACTCTACCCTCAGTGAGATCATCTCTGTCGTATACTTAAAGCTTTGTGATTTTGGGCTCTAGTTAGCCATTCATTTGCCTCATCAATATTATCCAACAAAATTGGATCAATTCTATTGCGAGCTTCATGACAACGCTTGAATGTTCTATTGCTAGATCATTGAGATGCGATAGTTCAAGCCCATCCCTCTTTTTGGAAAGAATCTGTGCGTAAGTTGTAGGAAATATTAGTAGATACTTATAATAATGTAATATAGAAATTAGAATACATTCCTTCTCACATTTATTTTTTTTTAAAAATATACATCTCTTCTTTCGCTCATCTCCGCCCGTTCAGATGCTGTGCCTTTTCTCATTGTCATTTGCTGCCCTTTCTTTCCTCTCAGTTATTCACACATGAAGATCGTCGTATGTATGCATGACTTGTTTCGTGCTATATTACACAGGAGTACATTATGGGTGTGGGGTGTGGTCTGGTGACAAATGTGGTTCTAGATGCACAAACCTATAGATGAACGCCTCTTGGTTTGGTCTGGTGACACACATGTATTTGCCCTTCTGTTTTGTCTATAATGCAGGACATGTTGGTATTATCATGCCTGGCTAGCTAAACTCTAATATTATGATTTTAGGATTGAGTTCAGTTAAATGAGTGTTAATATTTAATTAGTACAAGCAAATAAGCCTGCTCGAGTTATCAAGCTCAATGATATATTATTACTAGAAACTAATATTTACTAAATAGCGGTTTAGCATCTTCTAACACGAATTCTTACAAGGATCATCATTGATTGAAAAGATGCAATGCTTGAGAAAATGCCCTTACTTCCATATATTCACATGTGTGTATGTGTTTATGAGGATACAAGCTCAAAGCTCTACTCTATTATTAAAAAAAAAAGATGTGCTGAGCGAGTCAATTTCTACTCTCAAGGGCGAGTGATACTATGTTGCACCCTGAAATTCTTACTGAACAATGAAAAAGATTAAAGCAGATTGGCTATTTCTTTTCTTTCAGAGCTTAGTGACTGTTTCATCCTGCCAACTCATTAGAAATTGATAAGCTAGGAGGTCAAGTGATTTCCAACCTTCTTAAGAAGAACCTGATGGAGAAGTATTTAAGTGGTAGAATATGATGTTCGCCTGAATGTTTACAAATGTTTATATCATCAGTGCTGCATGGCTTATCAGTTTTTAGAACTTCCAGTGCTACAATCCAAATGTTTGCTCGAATATTTGTGCGTGCAAATCATAGTATTTTCAGTTTCTAATTTTCAATTAGATTTATATTCACCTACCAATCAAAAAACATTAGTAGATTAATGTTCACTTTGTATACTGATGATAAGCTTTAATTTGTACAATCAGCAATAATTTGGTGCACTATTCCTGCATGACATTCTTCTACTTTTTTGTCTATCAGTGGCACAACAGTCTGAAAATTCAAAACCAGATCGAAGAAGAAATGATGAGCAAGAGCATGTTACTGTTGCACGTGCACTACAAAGGTACATTTTGAAGGCAAGGCTGGCTAAGGTATCATTCCCAATTAAATTTCCAACAGCTAATCCAAGACCATCAAGTGTACAGCAGCTTCCATCTACTACATCAAAACTTCTTCCCCTAATATGTCCAAGAACGGCTCCTCGCGGTAGACCAGTCAGTCCATTATGTCTAAAACCTGCTTCTCAAAGTAGACCCATTGAGACTACAGGAAGTGACGCATCATTGAGTCCAAGGACTGCTCAAACCATAAATAATATTTTAAATGAAACCTTTGCTATGGATAGTCACAGGGTTCGACCAGAGAAGTTCCCTGCTGCTGGTGCAGCACCATATATTCCTGTCAGGCATTTTGGCCCACACCATCGGATGGCTCCTCCGGTGACCATACGGAATGCAATTCCTGTTTTCTCTGCACCACCACTTCCTCAATCATCTCAGCCTCCTAGGGTGATGAGGCCTCCAAATCTGGGAGTGGCACCACCTGTCTGTATAAGACAAGCCGTGCCAGTTTATGCTGCACCCCCTGTTCGGGCAAAAGAACTCCCCACATTAGATAGGGTGATGAGGCATTCAGGTCTGGGGGTGGCGCCGGTTTATGCTGTACCCCCTATTCCTAAAGCTCCACCTCTTCTTGTTGACGAACCACTAGTGTCGAAGGCACCCAAAATTCAGGTACTTGACTTACCAACTTGTAAAGCGGTGCTAGGTGTGGCCGAACCGCCACATGCTGAAGAGAAATCATGTTCTGAAGTCCAACCAACTAAGAAAGAGGAGCCAATTGACTTCGAAGTTTCAAGCAGCGAGACAGTGCCGGTGGAAGGAGCCAAAATTGCAGCTGAGGAGAAGCCACATGATCATTCTGAAGGGGAGCCAATTGACTTTGAAGTTTCAAGCAGCGAGACAATGCCAGTGGAAGGAACCAAGCTTGCAGCTGAAGAGAAGCCACATGACTCTCTGGAAATTGAGAATTTGAAACAGCTGGAGATTTGATTGGTGTATGCCGGGAATGGCATTGTTACAAACTACAGAAACTTCAGTACGCTTTTGTTCTCCCCTTCTGGGATTTAGTTTGCAAGTCTTTGTGTAGTCTTAGAATATATCAGTTCCTTGCACATTTTTCATTTGGAATAGTTTTATTGAGATAGTTGTAGCTACATTTCTGCTGTTTTCGAGTTCCCTTGTGGTCCATTACCTGCAACCCCTGAGTTTTGCCCCGTGTCTATGTGCGTGTTGCTTCATTGGAATCTGTTGTGGACGCATGAAGTAAAGGAAGCAGATAAAGGTAAAACTCATATTGCATCTGCAACAGATTCCAACGAAGCAACAAGCACATACACACGAGATGAAAC
>JBCEWC010013489.1:0-15034 GCA_038996855.1 Solanum aculeatissimum
ATGTGTCAAGTTTCTATTTTAAAAGCATGTATATGTATATGTATTCTTGTGGGATGATGACTTAGTACCGAGAAGGACTGGAGTAGTAAGTGGGCTATCCCCAAGGGTCCCACTCCTTTTCCGAAACTATGTGCCACCAGAGGTTGCTACCGAAATGGGAGGCTTATAAGGTATGCTTTGATATGATATGCTATGTTATGTAAATCCTTCCAAAATGGTAAACCCGTAAGGAAGGTGGCCATCACACCTAAATGGGAGGCCCATAAGGTGTGGTATAGATTACCTTAGGCAAGTAATCTTCTCTGATCCAATGGGAGGCTTCATTGGTCAAATTCATGTTGTATCTCACATGAATTTGGATGTCGGTTATGGTTTCATCCCCTCTATATTATAAGCATTATGACATTTCATGCATCATGATAACCATGGCATATTGATATATATTGTTTTTTCCTATATTCTTTTCTATGTACGTTCCCTTGCCATGTAGGTTTCTATAGGTTCATGTGCACACATTGCATGCTCGCATACTTAGTGCTTTATTGTTCTAACCCATACAGTAACGACCCAAAAATTTTCAAAACTTCTTATGGTTGATCTTGTATGATGTTATAATGGTAATGGTTGAATTGTGATAGCCAGGGGTTGAATTTAAGTAGTCGAATTCAAAATAGACCTCTTGGTGGCCTAGAAAGGCCATTTGGGAAGTGTATTTTGAGGAAACATAACTTTTGGTACGAGATGAAATGTGTGGGATAATACATATCAAATTGAATCTCTTTGATTTATCTTCGCAATCCAACTGGTTTCACTGAATTCGGAGTTTGTATGAGGAAGTTATGGCCAAAGCAGTGAGACTACCCAGAATTCGGAGGACTCTAGAAATAGGCTTTGGAAATGGTCCAGGGACAGGACCACGGACCGTGTGAAGAACCACGGACCGTGTGAAGGACCACGGTACGTGTGAGGATCCGTGTGGTGATCTAGTGGGCTCAGGGTGGTCAGGGCCAAACCCCTAGACCAAGTTAAGTCCCACTGAGCACCCCACGGCCCGTGGGACTCCAAATGGTGCATGTGAGGGGTCCGTGGGGTGATGCAGTGAGTTAACCATGGTGTGATCTGGTTTCTGGGCCAAGTGTGGCTCTACGGGCCAGTACACGGTCCATGTGAAGTCACACAACCCGTGACACCATTTCGTGAAGTGGTCTAGAAAGTCCCCGAGAGTTCGAGCCGAAGACGAAACCAAGGTATGGTACACGGACAGGTACACGGTTCATGTACCACTAGACGGACACCTGCTGTCGACCATGTGGCACCGTTTTTCAGTTAATTGTCTATTTTATTAAT
This sequence comes from Solanum aculeatissimum, assembly GCA_038996855.1. Taxonomy (NCBI): domain Eukaryota; kingdom Viridiplantae; phylum Streptophyta; class Magnoliopsida; order Solanales; family Solanaceae; genus Solanum; species Solanum aculeatissimum. Next base: position 1,348 of record JBCEWC010013489.1, read on the forward strand.
GGTTAAATCGTAATTTAATTAATTCCTAGACCCCTTTTAAGCATTCTAAAGTCCCCTAAACCCCCTTAACCTAACCCTAACCCCTTTTCATCCATTCTAACACTCTTCTTTTCTCTTTGATAATTCCTAAATATTCTTGACCTCCATTATTGAAAGCTTGAAAAAAGTTGGGGAAGATCACCTTGCTTGCTTAATTCTTCAATTCCTTCGGTCAATTGTAAGGTATGTGGGTTTGATTCATGGATTCCGTTTCATCTATGAAGTCCCAAGAACCCTACTCTTTAATTTATGATTTAATGTTTCTTTAAGTTATGGGTTCTTTAAATTTTAGCATATTTAGTTGATTGAGACTATGTGCTGTAGAAAGTAGGTGATTTAATCATGATTTGAGCTTGAATTTTATGAATGTTGATGGAAACTTTTGAAGAATCAATGTGCATGTCCCTTTTTGATTTAATTATGCATGAGTAATTTACATTATGCTTTAAATAAGGAATTTCTCATGATTTATGTTGAATTACCTTTTTAATTGTGAATTAATGTTTGAATTCCATTACCCATGTACTTGTTCCTCATTCATGGCATATGCATAGAAGATTGTTATGATGAAATTCTTGATGAAACTCTTGTTATGATATGATATGTTAAGGCTTGTGATTACATAGTCTCTCGTTATGGCTCTTTGAGCATTTTGGGTGCTTGCACCACTTTGATATGTTTTGAAGGCTTGATATTATAAGCTATGCAGATGGGCTACTCTTATGGTATTGATATGGAATAATTATTAAAATAATTTTGGAAAATCTTGACGGCCTTTGGACTAAGCGTAAGCACGGTTTTGATCAATGGTTTTTGGTTTTGACTAATGATGCATGATTTGAAAAGAATGTAAGTCCTCGGGTTTGAAGTAGCATGTATATATATATATATGTATTCCCGTGGGATGAGACTTAGTACCAAGGGATTGATGTCGGGGTGGACTATCTCCAAGGGTCCATACTCCTTTCTTTCAAACCATGTGCCAACATGGGATTTCTCCCTAGGTGGGAAGACTTGTTTGTTTCCCCTTGTTTAAGGGTTATTAGGGATCTACTTGGAAAATTGTCTGGAATTGGGTAGTAGCTTGCTCGGGTCTCCTCCATTGTCGGTTGAGGTTGTATCGCCGCTATATCATGATTGTAAGATTGCATCTCATGCATCATGGCAAAACATATTGTTATATTACTCTTCGGCTACGTGCATTCCTTTCGTACCACTTATCCCATTGTCATGTTGCTTGGTCATACTATATTGTCATATGCATTGCATGCCCGCTTACTTAGTACATATTATGTGCTAACCCATATTCTCTGTCTATATGTTCTAACCATGTAGGGACCGAAGATGACTTCTACATTCTACCGTACGACGCTTGATTTTCTTGAAGACTTTGCTAGTGGTGAGCCCTTTTGTTCAAGGGAAATAGCCACCTTCTATCTACCTAGCTTTGTTGTGTTATTTTCTTTACTTATGTTTTGAGGGTGACCCTCGAACTATGTTGAGGCCCCGCTTTATCTATGTAGAGGCTTGTTGGAAAAACTAAACCGTTGTATGTTGGCTTGTAATTGTTGAATATTATGATTATGGAATGTTATGCTTAAGAGCCTTGATTATGGAATGGTATTGATTATGCTTATGACTTGATGTTGGGAATTATGTTTGACTATGTGCTTATATGGAAAGTCCCATAATCCCGGTGTGCCCCCATAGCTTGAGTCCTACTTACCCGCACCTTAGAGATAATTGCTATGTGCTATGTAAATCCATGTTTATTCCATTCCCGACGACATCCCCATAGCATGAGTCCAAAGCCCCCATTTCCTTAGAGCTTATGTGCTATGTGTTTTGCTTCTACGCTTCTGAACCGATGTTGTGTGTAATGAAGCTATGATGGCTTGATCGAGGACTTTCAGGTTCTCCTTCTCTATGTCATATCTAGGCCTCTATCCGATTTGTGACAAAGATGGTATCAGAGCCCTAGGTTTGTAATGATCCTCGGAGTCCAACATGCCACTTCTCTTAGAGTCTCGTTCATGGCTGTGATGCACGCCGTACCTATGAGTTAGAGGCTATGATGATGTTTTAGGAACTTATCACTTCATTGTATCTTGTATTATGCCTTGTAACCTTATGGGATTTCTCTAAACTCGTGGTATTGTTTTTGCTCTTTCAGAAAATGCCTCCAGAAGGGCTCCCTTTCACCGTCAGGGTCCCGAAGTTTTGGAAAAAGCTCCTCGGGAACCGATTAAGGAACAGGTGTCCCATACTGAGTTAAGAAATGTCGTCTCTATGTTGGCCAAAGCTATAGCTAACAAAGCTCGGCCTTTCTACCCTATTAATGTTGGTACTCCGGCCTCAAGGGTGTGGGACTTTACCCCGTATGAATCCTTCGGAGTTCTATTACTCCAAGGTGGAGGAGGATGCTCAAGAGTTCATTGATAAACTTACCAAAGTGTTGACCATAAAGGGTGGTGGATCAGAGGAGAAGGCAGAGTTGGCCGCTTATCAACTCAAGGATGTGGCACAAGTGTGGTACAACCAATGACTTGTTGAGAGGGTGATGGATTTTAAGGTTGGATGGGAGGAATTCAAGATGGGCTTTCTTGATCGATTCTTCCCTCTTGAGCTCAGAGATGCTAATATGACTGCTTTCATAAATCTCTGACAGCGTAGCATGATGGTGAGGGATTATGCCCTCAAGTTTACAAAGCTTTCCAAGTATGCTCATATGCTTGTGTCGGATCCCCGTGTAAGAATGCACAAGTTCATATCAGGTGTATCGGATTTGGTTATGAAAGAGTGTTGAACGACCATGCTTATTAGGTAAATGGAAATGGACATCTCGAGGCTCATGACTTATGTCGAACAAATCGAGGGTGAAAAGTTAAAAGAGAGAAGGGTGCATGAGGCAAAAAATGTCCGGCTTGATAGTGGGTTCCTCAATGTCAAGAGTGGTGGTGGATTTTGCCGTTTCCAACAAGGCCAAGGTTCTAACATGAGACTTGCTACTAAGGTGCCTCCTCCTAAGGCACCATTTGGGGTTGGTCCCCTGATCCCTCGTTATGGGCATTGTGGTGGTAATCATTTGGATGAATGTAGAAGCGCCACGGGCACTTTTTTCGGATGTGGTGGCTTGGACCACAAAATCTCAAATTGTCCAAGGAATGTGAAGAAGGACCAAGTTGCTACCGGTGATCAAGGGAAACCCAATGCCCCAGTTGAAGGTGCTCCTAGAAACAACAGATTTTATGCTCTCCATGCCTGCCAAGAGGTGGAGGAATCTTTGGATGTCATGATGGGTATGTTGAAAATCATTAACTTTGATGCTTATGCTTTACATGATTCGAGTGTTAATTTGTCTTTTGTGACTCCTTTGATGGCTATTAAATTTGGTGTGAGTTCCGAAATCTTGAGGGAACCTTATTTGGTGTATACTCTCGTGGGTAATTCTATTGTGGCCCGAAATATTTATTGGGGTTATCCCGTGTCGGTGTTGCATAAAGTGTTTCCTAGTGACCTTGTAGAACTTGAAATGTATGATTTCGATGTCATTCTTGGGATAGATTGGTTGTATGCATCATATGCCTCAATTGATTGTAGAACTAGGCAGGTCAAGTTCCATGTCCCTAATGAAATGGTATTGGAGTGGGAGGGTAGTAACTCTGCGATTAAGGGTAGGTTTATTTCCTACCTTAAAGCCCGGAGAATGATTGGAAAATGGTGCATATACCATGTTGTTTGGGTTAGAGATATGAAGGGTGAGTCACCTAGGCTTGAGTCGATTTCGGTGGTAAAAGAGTTCCTCGATGTGTTTCCCGAGGATTTGCCCAGTATCCCTCCCGGTAGAGAAGTGGATTTTGGTATAGATGTTCTTTCGGATACTCAACCCATCTCCATTCCCCCGTATTGTATGGCTCCGTTGGATTTAAAGAAGTTGAAAGACCAATTGAAGGATTTGTTGGATAAAGGGTATATTAGACCTAGCATTTCACCTTGGGGTGCACCAGTGTTGTTTGTGAGTTAAAAGGTTGGGTCCCTCAGGATGTGTATTGATTATAGGCAATTGAACAAGGTGACCATTAAGAATAAGTACTTGTTGCCTAGGATTGATGATTTGTTTGACCAACATCAAGGAGCTACTCATTTTTTCAAAATAGATCTTCGTTTGAGTTATCATCAATTGAAGGTAAAGGAGTGTGATATTCCAAAGATGGCCTTCCGGACTCGTTATGGTCATTTTGAATTTGTGGTGATGTCTTTTGGGTTGATTAATGCTCCGGCGGTATTTATGGATCTTATGAATCGGGTGTTCAAGCCATTCCTTGATAATTTTGTGGTGGTCTTTATTGATGATATTTTGATCTGCTCTCGTAGTGAGCAAGATCATGTGGGTCATTTGAGGTTGGCTCTCCAAACCTTTAGAGAGAAGAAATTGTATTCCAAATTTAGCAAGTGTGAGTTTTGGTTGGGAGAAGTTTCCTTCCTTAGTCATGTGGTGTCCGGTGATGCCATCAAGGTTGATCCTTAGAAAACCGAAGCGGTGAGAGATTGGCCTAGACCATTGACTCCTTCAGATATTCGTAGTTTCCTTGGTTTGGCCAGCTATTATAGAAGGTTTGTTGAGGGGTTTTCATCTATAGCGTCTCCATTGACCAAATTGACTCAAAAGAAAGCCATGTTTGTATGGACAAATGAATATGAGAAATGTTTCCAATCTTTAAAGAATCGACTTACATCGGCTCCAGTTTTGACTTTGCCAAATGGTTTAGATGGGTTTGTGGTTGATTGTAATGCATGACGTATTAGTTTGGGTTGTATACTTATGCAACATGGTAAGGTGATAGCTTATGCTTCCCGGAAATTAACGGTGCATAAACAAAATTATCCGACTCACGATCTTGAATTAGCGGAAGTAGTGTTTGCTTTGAAAGTTTTGTGGTATTACTTGTATAGGATGTATGTTGATGTGTTCACCGATCTCAAGAGCTTAGAAAATGTGTTCATTCAAAGGGACCTTAATTTGAGGCAAAGGATATGGTTGGAATTTCTTAAAGATTATGACATGAGTGTTCTTTATCATCCCGGTAAGGCCAATGTTATAGAAGATGCTCTTAGTAGATTTTCTATGGGAATGTGGCACATATTGATGAGGGAAAAAAGGAGATAGCAAAGGATGTGCACCTTTTCGCTAGATTGGAGGTGAGATTAGACGAATCCAACGATGGTGGAATCTTTGTACAAGGTGGGTCTGAATCCTCTTTGGTAGTTGATGTTAAGGCTCAGCAAGACTTGGCTCCTTCTTCGATAAAGTTGAAGAATTTGGTTGCCGATGGCAAGATTGAGGTTTTATCGTAAGGGGGAGATGGTGTGCTTCGATATCATGACAGACTATGTGTTACGAATGTGGATGGATTGAGGGAAAACATCATGAAAAAGGCTCACAACTCACAATATTCTATTCATCCGGGATCTACCAAAATGCACCGAGACTTGAAAGAATTGTATTCGTTGTATGTATGAAAAAATATATAGCAAGATTCGTATCTGAACGTCCTAATTTCTAACAAGTGAAAGTGGAACATCAAAGGCCCGGTGGCTTGACACAAGATATTAGGTTTCTACTTGGAAGTGGGAAGATATAAATATGGACTTTGTGGTTGGGTTACCCCATACTAGGAGACAATTTTATTCCATATGGGTTGTGGTTGATAGAATGACTAAGTTGGCTCATTTCTTGCCGGTCATGACTACCTATAGTGTCGAGGAGTATGCCAAGGTATATATTCGGGAGTTGGTAAAGTTGCATGGTGTTTGAAGGTCTATAATATCGGATCATGGTACCCAATTTACTTTTCATTTTTGGAGTTCCTTTCAAAAGGGACTTAGTAATAAGGTCAAGTTGAGCACCGCATTCCATCATCCAACCGGTGGGCAAGCCAAGAGAGCAATTTAAACCTTGGAGGATATGTTGAGGGCTTGTGTGTTGGAGTTTATGGGAAATTAGGATGATCACCTACCTCTCATCGAGTTTTCTTACAACAATAGTTTCCATGGTAGCATCGGTATGGCTCCTTTTGAGGCTTTGTATGGTAGGAGATATAGGTCTCTGGTTGGTTAGTTTAAAATCGGTGAGGCAGCCTTGTTAGGCCCAGACTTGGTTGTTGAGGATATTGAAAAGGTGAAATTGATTCGAGAAAGGTTGTAGAGGGCCCAATGTCACAAAAATTCATATACAAATGTTAGAAAGAGGGATCTTGAATTTCATGTTGGTTATTGGGTGTATGTGAAGGTGTCCCCCATGAAGGGCATAATGTGTTTTGGCAAAAAGGGCAAGTTGAGCCCATGGTACGTCGGACCTTATGAGATTGTGGAACAAGTTGGAAATGTAGCATATATGTTGGACTTGCCTTTGTACATGAGCTCTATTTATTCGGTTTTCCATGTATCTATGCTGAGAAAGTTGGTTGGTGACCTTAATGCAATTTCACCTTTGAAGGGTGTGACGATTGAAGAGAACTTGACCTATGAGGAGGTGCCAGTTGAGATTTTAGATAGACAAGTAAAGCGGCGTCGCAATAAGGAAGTAGCTTCGGTCAAGGTACTTTGGAGGAATCAAGATATGGAGAGTGCAATGTGAGAGGCGGAGTTGGACATGATGGAGTCATATCCTTACCTCTTCCAATCTACTCAAGCCTAAGGTATTAGGTTCTATCCCTTATTTTTCCTAATTCTTTGTTTCTTGAGTTTCATGACATTGCATGGAATCATGAGCATGAAAATGATTTAAATAATATTTTGACATGTGTTTTTGAAATACTTTTGATATGATGCATGATCTCTTGAGTTATGGTTAGAATGCCTCTTGTTTTGTGATTGATGTCCTCAAGCCGTAGTCTTAGCTCATTCGAGGACGAATGTTCCATAGGGGGAGATGATGTAATGAACCAAAATTTTTTGAAACTTCATATGTTATATATTTTATTATGCTATACTGGTCACGGTTCAAATTTGGTAGCCAGGGGTTGAGTTTAAGTGGCCGAATTCAAAACGGACCTCCTGGTGGCGTAGAGAGGCCGTTTGGGCAGTATACTTTGAGGAATCATAACTTTTGGTACGGGCTGAACTCCATGGTTTACTATATATCCAATTGAATAACTTTGCGTTATATTCACAACAAAACTGATTTCACTCAATTCGGAGTTCGTATGAGGAGGTTATGGCGAAAATAGCGAGACTGCCCGTAATTCAGAGGACGCTGTAAATAGGCTCTGGAAATGGTCAAGGGACAGGACCACGGACCGTGTGAAGGACCACAGTCCGTGTGAGGGTTTGTGTGGTAATCCAGTGGGCTCAGGGTGGTTAGGGCCCGACCCCTAGACCAAGTTAAGTCCCACAGACCACCCCACCATCTGTGGGACTCCAAACGATATGCATGAGGGGTCCGTGGGGTGAGGCAGTGAGTTGGACAAGGTGTGGGCTGGTTTCTGGGCCAAGTGTGGATCCACAGACCAGTACAAGGTTCGTGTGAATCCACACGGCCCGTGACACCCTTCCGTGAAGTGATCCAGAAAGTCCCTGAAAGATAAAGCCGAAGACGAAACCAAGGCATGGTACACGGACAGGTACACGGTCCGTGTACCACTGGACGGACACCTGTTGTCCATCGTGTGGCACTGCTTTTTAGTTAATTTCCCATTTCATTAATGGTTGATTCATAATTTAACTATGCCTCAGACTATTATAACCCATTTACCTAGTACTGGATCTGATCATTGCCCAATGTTGATGGAAATGGTTAATGTTAATGCTACCCCTATTAAGTACTTTAAATTTCATAATTGTTTGGTGGAGCATCCTTTCTTTAAAGATACTGTGAGTAAATGTTGGGATAGGGAGGTAAGTGGGAATCTAATGTGGGTTTTTCATACTAAACTGAAAAGACTTGCGTCAACTTTGAGTACCTGGTCTAAGGATGTCTTTGGGGATATTTTTTCAAAAGTAAAGGAGATTTAAAAGAAGGTGGCCCAGGTTGAGGAAAACCTTATCAACTCTAATTCTGGAGAAAATAGGAGTGCTCTATACGCCTTGAATGCTGAGTATATAAAATACTTAAAGCTTGAACAGTCCATTTTAAGGTAAAAGACTCAGTTGCAGTGGTTTAAAGAAGGTGATGATAATTCCAGTTATTTTCATGCCCTGATTAGAGGAAGAAGAAAAAGGATCTATATTCATAGAATCATGGATGGAAAAGGTAATTGGATTCAAAAGGAGGATCAGGTAGCTAGGTCTTTTTCCTCTTATTTCCAGAAGATGTTTACTGGTTCTGAGAAGCCCATCCCCGATCATGCACTCTAATATATTCCCAATATGATTTCCCAGGAGCAGAATGACAGTCTCCAAGGTTTTCCTTCTTTGAAAGAGGTTAAGGTTTCTGTTTTTTCCTTAAACCCTGATTCTGCTGCTGGGCAGGATGGTTTTAATGGTAAGTTCTACCAAAGTTGCTGGCATATTATTAAGAAGGATTTATTGGCAGTTATTCATGCTTTCTTTTGTGGACATTACATTCCAAAGTACTTCTCTCATGCTTGCCTAGTCCTGCTACCAAAAGTGAATAATCCTACCGAGGTTTCAGATTTCAGACCTGTTAGTTTGAGCGATTTCATCAACAAGATTATTTCAAAATTGGTTTACCATAGACTATCTCCTATTCTTCCTAACATTATTTCTCCGAATCAATCTGGGTTTGGGAAAGGAAGAAGCATTTCTGAAAATATCATGTTGGCTCAGGAAATCATTCATCATAGTAAAACAAACTATGAAAGGGAGTAATGTGGTTATCAAATTAGATATGGCAAAGGCTTATGACAGAGTGTCTTGGGCGTTTATTTTCTTGGTTCTAAGAAGATATGGTCTTGGATAATCCTTTCTTGATCTTATCTGGAAGATAATGTCTTGCAGTTGGTATTCTATTATTATTAATGGTACCAGACATGGTTTCTTTCCGTCATCAAGAGGTTTGAATCCGGGTGATCCTCTTTCACCTGCCTTGTTTATTATGGGGGCTGAAGTTCTGTCAAGAATGTTGAATACCCTCATTTATCATCGTTTATATGAGGGTTTCTAAATAGCTCCTCTGGGTCCTCAGATTAATCACCTTAGCTTTGCAGATGACATCATTATTTTTACTACTGGTAGAAAGAATTCCCTGAAACTGATTATGGCAACTTTGGATACCTATGAAAAGGTCTCAGGGCAATTGATTAATAAGAAGAAGAGTTCTTTCATGGTTCCTGAGTGTGCTTTTGAGAATACTGTGAGAAGGATCAAAAGATTAACTAGTTTTAGACAGCAAGAAAGTCCCATGACATATCTGGGTTGTCCCATTTACTTGGGTAGACAAAGAATTGTTTTCTATTCTAAGTTGATCTCCAACATTGTAGCCAGAATCAAAGGGTGGAATACTAAAATGCTATCCTATGGTGGAAAGGTTGTTCTGATCATGCATGTTCTCCAATCTATGCCTATTCATTTACTCTTTGCTGTTGTACCTCCTAATACTACTATTAAGCAGGTACAAGGTTTGATAGCTGAATTTTTCTGGGGGTGGAGAGATAATAAAAGAAAGTACCATTGGGCTTCTTGGAAGAATCTTAGTTTTCCTATGCAGGAGGGGGGGAATTACAATTAGACAATTGTCTGATGTTGCTATCTCCCTCCAATGTAAACAATGGTGTGTTTTCAGGACTAAAAATTGTAAGAGAGCTAATCCAACTGTCAAAGAATTAGATACTGGCCAAATCACGGACTTGGAATAGAATGCTTGAAAACAAACCTAAGATGGAACTGCATATTCAATGGGAAATCTGTTCAGGCACATAGTATTTTTGGTGGGATAATTGGTTAGGAGTTGGCCCCCTTGCTCATCCTACTGTTGGTATTTCAAGACTTAATAATACTAGGGTGGCTGAATTCTTTAACAATGGGGAATGGGATGTTGACAAGATTTTGCAAGTAGCCCCTCCCTTACTGATTCCTTCCATTCTATCTCACGGTGTTTTGTACAATGCTAGTAAGCCAGATAAGGCTGTCTGAACTTTGAACAGTCATGGAAGATTCAGCTGTTCCTCGGCCTGGAATCTTATAAGAGAAAAGAGAAGCATGTTAGTTATAGATAATCTTATCTGGTATAAATTGATCCCTTTTAAATGCTCTTTTCACCTATAGAGAGCTATGAGAAAAAAATTGCTTACAAATGAAAAGCTTATTGTTTTAGGACAGCAACCTACGGATTGTTTTTGTTGTTATAATCCTGGTGGAGACACTATTAATCATATTTTTATCTCTGGGCAATTTGCAAAGGCCATTTGGAACTTTATTGGGGCTGCTTTTGGAGTGGATTGTTGTGTGGTAAATCTAAACCATATCATGCTAAAATGGGGGGCTAGTAAAAGAAAGAATAATGCTTATAAACTTCTCATTCAGGCAGTCCTTATCTTTGTTTGTTGGCACTTGTGGAAGAATAGGTGCGCCTGTAATTATGATGGAAAGAAATCTAACATTAAAAGGGTTAAGTTTTCCATTCTAAAAGATTTGTGGAGTCTTCTTACTGTTGCGTTTCCTTATAAACCTTGGCCCATGAATTGGAATGATCTTGTGAATGTGGCAGAGAAGAGTACTCACGATGTAAAAATCACCAAGGTTTGTTGGTACCCTCCCTCTCATGGTATGGTTAAGCTTAATACTGATGGGAGCTGTTTGGACAATCCAGGTAGCACTGCCGCAGGGGAGATTTGCAGGAACGAGGAGGGGGATATGTTCTTTGCTTTCTCTTACCATCTGGGAAGTGGCACTAATAATATGGTCGAGCTTGAGGCAGCATTGTTTGGGCTAAATTGGTGTCTTAATTTGGGATTTTCAGCGATCCATCTAGAATTGGACTCTGAATTGGCTTCAAGATGGATCAACAACCAAATGCAATCTCCATGGGCGATGAGTCAGGTACTATTTAAAATTCATTCTATTATCTCGTTGTTCTCGATTTTTTCTTGCAGGCACATCTTTAGAGAAGCAAATCAAGTGGCAGATAAACTAGCCAAGCAAGGACATCTTATTCCTACTCCCAAGATTTATAATGAATCCAACCAGTTGTCTAGTGATATTAAAGCTACTCTTCTAATAGACAAAGTTGGAATGGCAAATTTCAGAAGAAGCAAGATCAAAAGGATAAAGAAACTTCCTTTAGTTGATGTTGGGATACCTTATAATCTTCACGGGAGATTCATAACCTTCTAGAAGATTTGATTAGGTGTTTTATATTTCATTTATGTAAAGGGTGAGTCTCCCTTGTTTATAGCTTCCTTGTTAGTATGCATGAAGAGGAGTCCTCTATTAGGCATATAGTTACTAGGTTTGCATCTTGTATAGAATGGGGATAAGTTGGCTAACCGTAGATGTTTGGACGACTTGTGTACCATCTTAGGCGGAGGTCAGGTCATGCCCCCCTCCTATTTGTATTTTATTATTATTTATAATAAATCTTGGGGGTGTTGCTCAACTCCTGGCCGTTCAATAGGGTGGGGACCTCTTGGCATAGGTCTGTTCCCTATAAAAAAAAACACTCTTGTTTGCTCTTTGAAAATTCCTAAATTCTCTTGACCTCCATTGTTGAAAGCTTGAAGAAATTTGGGGAAGATCACCTTGCTTGCTTAAATCTTCAATTCCTTCGGTCAATTGTAAGGTATGTGGGTTTGATTTATGGATTCACTTTTCATCTATGACAACCCAAGAACCCTACTCTTTAATTTATGATTTCAAGTTTCTTTAAGTTATGGGTTCTTTAAATTTTGAAGTATTTAGTTGATTGGGATTATGTGCTGTAGAAATTAGGTGATTTAATCATGATTTGAGTTTGAATTTTTTGAATGTTCATGGAATCTTTTGAAGAATAAATGTGGATGTCCCTTTTTGATTTAATTATGCATGGGTAATTTGCATTATGCTTTAAATATGAAATTTCTCATGATTTATGTTGAATTACCTTTTTAATTTTGAATTAAAGTTTTAATTCCATTACCCATGTACTTGTTCCTCAATCATGGAATATTCATTGAAGATTGTTATGATGAAACTCATGATGAAACTCTTGTTATGATATGATATGTTAAGGCTTGTAATCACATAGTCTCTTGTTATGGCTCTTTGAGCTTTTTGGGGGCTTGCACCATTTGGATATGTTTTGAAGTCTTGATATGATAAGCTATGTAGATGGGCTACTCTTATGGAATTTTTATGGAATTATTATGAAAATGATTTTGTAAACTCTTGACGGCCTTTGGCCTAAGCATAAGCATGGTTTTGATCAATGTTTTTTTGTTTTAACTAATGAAGCATGATTTTAAAAGAATGTAAGTCTTCTGGTTTGAAGTTGCATGTATATATATATGTATTCCCGTGGGATGAGACTTAGTACTGAGGGATTGGAGTAAGGGTGGACTATCTCTAAGGGTCCATACTACTTTCCATCAAACCATGTGACAACGTGGGATTTCTTTCTAGATGGGAAGACTTGTTTGTTTCCCCTTGTTTAAGGGTGATTAGAGGATCTACTTGGCAAGTAGTCCGGATCGGGGTAGTAGTTTGCTCGGGTATCCTCCGTTGTTGGTTCACATTACATCCCCGCTATATTATGATTGTAGGATTGCATCTCATGCATCATGGCATAACATATTGTTATATTACTCTTCGGCTACGTGCATTATTTTCATACCACTTGTCCCCTTGTCATGTTGCTTGGTCATACTATATTGTCATATGCATTGCAAGCCCACATACTTAGTACATATTATGTGATAACCCATATTCTTTGTCTACATGTTCTAACCATGTAGAGACCAAAGACGACTTCTACATTCTATCGGACGACGCTTGATTATCTTGAAGACTTTGCTAGTGGTGAACCCTTTTGTTCAAGGGCAATAGCCACCTACTATCTACCTAGATTTGTTATGTTATTTTCTATACTTATGTATTAAGGGTGAGCCTCAAACTATGTCGAGGCCCCACTTTATCTATGTAGAGGGTTGTTGGACAAACTAAACTCTTGTACGTTGGCTTGTAATTGTTGAATATTATGATTATGGAATATTATGGTTATGAGCCTTGATTATGGAATGGTATTGACTATGCTTATGACTTGATGTTGGGAATTGTGTTTGACTATGTGCTTATGTGGCAAGGCCCATAATCCCGGAGTGCCCCCATAGCATGAGTCATACTTACCCGCCCCTTAACGATAATTGCTATGTGCTATGTAAATCCATATTTATCACATTCCCCATAACATCGCCATAGCTTGAGTTCAAATCCCCTATTCCTTTAGTGTCACGATCCGGATAGGGGGCCTAGATGTGACATGTTGAAAGAGGACCCAAAAACCATCGATCAAGCCATCATAACATCATTACACTCATCATCGGTTCGGAAATGTGGAAGCTAAAACATGTAGCACATAAGCTCTAAGGACTTAGAGACTTGGGACTCAAGTTGTGGGGACAATACGGGAAAGGGATAGAAATGCTTGCACATAGCATATAGTCATACATCATGCTCAACATTCAAGTCATTATAATAACATGGGAACATAAGCCAT
>JBCEWC010013490.1:0-15032 GCA_038996855.1 Solanum aculeatissimum
AATGTTAACAACTTGAAGGGTATTTTAGACATTTTTAATTAAAAAAGTGCTTAACAACACTTATGTGTCAAACACATAAACAACTTTTTTTCAGCTATAGCACTTTATCCAAACACATAATTGTTTATTTTTTAAAATAAATTTCAGCACTTTAAAAAGTATTTTGAAAGCACTTTTTAAAAATTATTTTTTTCAGCTAAGCCAAACGGGCTCTAAACTTAAAAACTAAATTGAAGCAACTAAATTTAGTATTTAAAATTAAAATTAGATAGTTGAAAACTATATGAAAACTACTATAAGTTGCAATCCTTCTCATATTAATTCGATGAAAAAATATATCTTAAAATGTTGATCCAAGTTCATATAATTTGACCTCGAAAAGTGAAATAATGACAAGTAAAAGTGAACGGAGAGAATATAGTGTAGCTTATTATGCATACTGAGAAAAGCTTTGAATTTAGGTTACTCTAGTCTCATCATTCATGCAATTAGTTACACATTATTGTCATTATTTCCAATTACTACTATTTTTATTTTTTCAAATTTCATCTTATATGTTAAAAATGTCTTAATTAAATTTTGAAATAGATAATGATGTTTCACATACACACGGTTAAGAGGTTACCTAATATCTCCCATTCAAATTACATGAAACTCCTAATCAGTAATTTCAAGCTGGTTAATACTCTATTAAGGAATCATTTCAATTAAATGACGATCTAAAACTATTTCATTTATTTTTCACCCGATCAATGTTTCGTCATCAACATTGAAGTTGGCTAATCATGTTCGCATCACGTAAGATTTATATAAGAAAAAAGAGCTCTTTATTGAAATCTTCTACCCATGTAATAGATTTTAGTAAAGCTATATAGAAATCTTGGTGTTCCTTGTACATTTAAGGATTTAATCTTGGTTTATTTTTTTCTAAAAAAAGAATTAGACACCAATAAAACAATATATTACATGGACTGGTTTTGTTAGATGTTTGGTTCACCAAAACAATAAGGTGTCATCTGATGATATATAGAAATTAATATATATATATGCTAAAACTATATAGTAGTTGGTTGATATAATAATAATAATAATAATAATAATTAAAAAAAAAGGGTATCAGACAAATAATAATCCAGTTGTATATTGGTTAGTTCCAACATCTTGGCAAATATTCGAATAAGATGAAAATAACAAAAACTGCCCATTAAATAATAATTTAACTACGTATAGTTAAACTATACAAATTTTTTTTAAAATATTATTAATTTTTTTTTATGTTTGATTGATTAAAAAATTTTGTAAATAACTTTTTTATGAAAAATAAATTCATTTAAAACGAGAAAAATGATTTTTCTTGAAAAAAAAATAAGATTTATAAGTAAGATATTTCACTTTTACCCATTCTCCAACGGTACACCTCATCCTACCAATATATTTTGTTTACTTACTAACTACTTTTAAATAATAAGAATTCATTTATTTTAAAAAAATATTTCCCATTTTTATCAAATTAGGTCATATTAGGTAAAGTAATTATTACTACTTTTTAAGTAACTGCTAATGTAGACGAGTTATTATTTGTAATTGTTAATGAATTTACACAAAATGAATTGTTTGAAGGTTACTCTTTAAATAATGTACCTAATTAGCTTAATTAGTAGATTAAATTTTATAAAAAAGAAAAAAAAATCTATTTATTAGTTTATCAGTGTTCAATTAATTACGTAGTTTCAATTTTGTGTAAGATTCATGTATGTATAAGTGTAAGATTCATGTACATGGCAAACTAAAGAGATCAATTAAATTATTTATGCACGTATAAACGCAAGATAAATACTTAACTTGTCCTAAAAATATCTTCTTTTTTTTTTTTGCCATAATGAAATAAATCTGAATAATACACGTGGATGAATATACTCCTATGTATGATAAATTTTAAATTTCAAGTGAATTTTTTTTTGGAGAATAAGACAATTTTTTTTAAAAAAAAGATATAATTTACTTTAAAAGCATATTATTTTCACTACTTTAAAAGAGATCAATTAAATTATTCATGCAAGTATAAACGCAAGATAAATACTTAACTTGCCCTAATGCTATTATTTTTTGTCATAATGAAATAAATCTGAATAATACTCCTATGTATGATAAATTTTAAATTTCAAGTGAAAAATATTTTGGAGAATAAGACAATTTAAAAAAATATATATATAATTTACTTTAAAAGCATATTATTTTCACTAGAATGAAATGAATTTGAGTTTGTGCATATTATCTTACTCGTGGTGTATCATATTTCAAAGTTTTTCCTTTTTTAGTTATATTGAAAATTGTAAATAATATTTGCTCAACATAATGTAGAAAGTTTAAGCTGGCGTTGATCACAAATTTTGAATTATATTTTAAAAATTTATATTTAAATATCTGTTTGACCAAGTATTTTGGATCAAATAATGAAAATTTGTTTTAATTTTTTTTTCAATTTTCAAAAAGAAATTGGGAGAAATTTCACTTTCACACATAATAGTTCATTTATTCAAAAAATTACAACTTCAAAAACTAAAATTTTCAAGTTTTAAGTTTCAATTTCAAAACCGATGATTTGATGCCAAATAAAAAAATTGTTGCCGATTGATGAAAATAAATCTAAAATTAAGGGACAGTAATCTCAAATTAACCAAAATCCTCAAGAATCAACATGTTTATTAAGAATATAAATAAATAATCAGCACAGACGAATGTTGCTTTCGCCTCGTAACACTTCGGTCGCTTCCAATATTTTTTGGGCAAAACTAGTGAGAAATTAATCCAATTATTATTCATGCACATACTTATAAGCATAACATTTTCAAAACTTAATTTACGTGCTAATATTATTATTATTATTGCCAAAATAAAATGAATCTAAATAAAATACGAAATTGGATAATACTTTTTGTATGACAAAATTTAGATTTAAAGTGAAAAATGTCTCGGAGAAAGATAATTTTTTTCTCAAGTAAAAAAATACAGTTTCACGCACCATAGTTTATTTTTATTCCAAACACTACTTTAAGTTTCAAAAATCATAATTTTTAAAATTCAAAATTTTAAATTCAAAATCTATGACGAGCAAAATTATTGTAGATTGATAAAAGTAAAACTTAAATTAAGGAAAGTAATCTCAAATTAACCAAAATTTTCAAGAATCAATGTACTTATTTAAGAATTCAAATAAATGATCAACACAAACAAGCGACTCAAACTAGTTAGAAATTAATTCAATTATTCGTGCATGCATGTATAACGTAATATTTAAAAAAACTTATTTACCCTTAAAACGTACTAATATTATTCTTTTGTCAGAATAAAATAAATCTAAAATAAAACACGTAAATGAATCACACTCTTTTGTAATTTCAAATTACCCAAAATTTTCAAGAATCAACATTTTATTTAAGAATATAAATAAATGAGCAACTTAAACTAGTGAAAAATTAATTCAATTATCTGTGCACGTATATATAAGCATAATATTTTTAAAACTTATTTACCTTAAAAACGTACTAATATTATTTTTTTGTCAAAATAAAATAAATCCAAATAAAACATGTAAACGAATAATACTCTTTTGTATGACAAAATTTAGATTCCTAGTGGAAAATATTCCAGAGAAAGAGACAATTTTTTATCAAGTAAAGGGAACATATGCACATATATATGATATCGTAGATTGTTGGTGATAAATTTAAATTTAAGTAAAGCGATATCAAATTATCCAAAATTCTCAAGAATCAACGTATTTATTTAAAAATTGTGAAATCAATCAAAATTATTCATGTACGTGTAAGTGTAAGATTTATGTGGGCCTCAAACTAGCGAGATCAATCCAATTATTCATGTACGTATAAACACTTAAAACTTAACTCACACCCTAAAAATGTATTTTAATTTTTTTTTTCATGATAAAATGAATCTGAATAATACACGTGGATGAATAATATTCCTATTTATGATAAAATTTTGAAGTGAAAAATATTTTGGATTTTTTTTGAAATAAAATACAATTTACTTAAAAAGTAGATTATTTTTACTAGAGTGAAATAAATTTGAGAACTCACAGTGTATCACTTTTCAAACTTTTTATTTATTCAGTCAACGTTGAAAATAGTAAATAATATTTGCATAACATAAATCAGAAAGACTAAGCTAGTGTTAACCAAAAATTTTGAATCATATTGTAAAAACGTATCTTCATAAATATGTTTGACAAAATATTTTGGATAAGATAACGAAAAATTGTCTTTTTTTCAAAATTCAAAAAGATTTTGGGAGAAATTTCACTTCCACTAAATAATATTTGCATAACATAAACCAAAAAGACTAAGCTAGTGTTGACCAAAAATTTTGAATCATATTGTAAAAACATATCTTCATAAATATGTTTGACCAAAAATTTTGTATAAGATAACGAAAATTTGTCTTTTTTCTTTTTTTCAAAAAGATTTTGGGAGAAATTTCACTTCTACTAAATAATATTTGCATAACATAAACCAGAAAGACTAAACTAGTGTTGACCAAAAATTTTGAATCATCTTGTAAAAATATATCTTTATAAATATATTTGACCAAATATTTTGGATTAGATTATGAAAATTTATCTTTTCTTTTTCAAAATTCAAAAAAAAAAAGAACGGAAGAAATTTCACTTCCACTCACAATAGTTTATTTTTAGTCCAAAACACTACTTCAAGTTTCAAAATCACAATTTCAAAAACTCAAATTTTCAAATTTTAAGTTTTAACCTCAAAATCTATAGTCGGGAGCCAAATAAAAGCAAAATAGATGTAGATTAATGGAAATAAATCTAAAATTAAGGAAAGTGATCTTAAATTTCTCAAAATCCTCAAGAATCAACGTGTTTATTTAATAATATAAATAAATGATCAGCACAAATGAGCGAATCAAACTAATGAGAAATCAATCCAATTATTCATGCACGTACATATAACCATAACATTTAAAAACTTAATTTACCCTAAAAATGTACTATTATTATTTTTTTGATAAAATAAAATACGTAAATAAATAATATTCTTCTGAATTATAAAATTTAGATTTGAAGTGAAAAAATATTTTGGAGAAAAAGACAATTTTTTCTCAAATAAAGGGAACATATGCACACATGGTATAAGATTTAGGACTTGGGGTAAATTTAAAAAAAGAAATAAAAACTTGTAATTAAGGCGCTATTCGAATAATTTCATTCAAAAAATAGGCTCATGAACGGTCCAAAAAAATTCAAAAACGAAGCGGGTCATTTTGGGGTTTTTCTTGCATGCATGAAAAAA
This sequence comes from Solanum aculeatissimum, assembly GCA_038996855.1. Classification (NCBI taxonomy): domain Eukaryota; kingdom Viridiplantae; phylum Streptophyta; class Magnoliopsida; order Solanales; family Solanaceae; genus Solanum; species Solanum aculeatissimum. Next base: position 5,331 of record JBCEWC010013490.1, read on the forward strand.
ACACACCTTTTTTGAAATTTGAAAACAGCTCTGCCCAGCGCTCCATATATACCCGCCTTCACCATTTTTTCATTTCTCTTTCTCTTTCTATACCTCTCTCTCTAGAATAAGCTTGAATCTGAGCGTCTTCTTCTTCATCGGAGAAAGATTGGATTCTTCATGGTAAGCTTCTCTTTTTCTTGATTCTATGGTTTATCGATTAGATTTATCAATGTGGTTGTTCAAAGATTCAATCTTTTTGTTACAAGAACATACATTTCTTTATTGATGTTTGTTAATCTGATGAAATTCTTGTTGATTATTCGTTATCGATGGATTTCTTTATCTGGGTCATCGTTAATTTCTGCTCCTGATTTGTGTGCTACCCTCACGCCCAGCTGGTTTTTAGTAGATTTAAGCTTTGGGCAGTTGACGTCGGTGAATTTGCTGTTTTAATTTTTATATATATATAGTTGAATCTGCATCTAAGGCTGAATAAGACAAATTGGCGCATTGGTATGTTATATGAGTCAATGAAGTTTTTATCTGACCCTTTAATAATTAATCTGTTTCTATTGGTTAATGCTGTGTTTGTGTTCCGATGTGCTCGTTTTTCCATAAATGGATTTGTTTTGGCATATGTCATTTCAATCTTTTTTCCCATTTCAGTTAAGGTGTGTAGTCTGTAGATCTTTGTTCTGGCTTACTCATTACAGATTTAGCTAAAAATGTCAACTTCTTACCATATGTACCTTTGCGCACCTAATTTTTCTTTTCTTTCCCTCATAGCTTATCTATTGCTATGCGCTAATAATGGATGAAATGAATCCCACATATGTAAAAGATAAGAACTTTGGCCTTCTTATAAGGATTAAGGCTTGGTCAATCATGCATCGTTTAAACTAGCTTTTGATGTGTGAGTTACCTTAAGACCTAGTTTGATTGAGTATCATACCCAGACCCAATTAGATGTGGGTCCCTAGGGTTCCAGCTGGATTGGGGGGTGGGGGTGGGGTGAATTGGATGAATCCCTCATCCGCGAAGGACGAGAACCCTAGTTTTACTTGTACGACTTGAGCTATCTTTTCCCTTTCGGCTAGTTTTTGGTGTGTGAGTTAGATTCAAGACCTAATTTGATAGTTGGATGAGATGATTATGTTTCTTTGTTTTGTATGTTCAAGATTTTTTAACATATGGAATTTCTAAACCTTCCGTAATCAATAGATGCTTTTTGGTGTTCCTTTTTTTCTTTTATTATGATTTGTAACTGACCATAACCTGTTTGATATCTGTGCCCAGAAAAATGGACTCTTTGCCTGATGCCATTGTCCCGTGCATCTTAGTCCATGTTACCAATGCAAAAGATGTGGCTTCTGCTTCTTGTGTATCAAGGAGATGGAAGGAGTCAATTCCATATCTCAACAAGCTTGTCTTCACTCGTAATGCTTTTGATGATGTTAGGACGCGCTCTCCTGATGACATTATTGCTCACATGGTTTCATCAATTAACCAATTGGAAGAACTTCTTGTATACTGTCCTTTTAGTGGTACTGGCCTATCGTCATGGCTTTTGTTGGCAGGACATTCTCTACGGAAGCTTGAGCTAAAGATGGATGACAACCTCGTTGATCTGAGTTCTTGCTCCAGGAAGTTGGACAGCATAGGAGCAGCAACGAATTTGGAGTCATTGAAACTTTGGGGTGTGAATATGACTCGTGGCCCAAAATGGCACACTTTCCATAAGCTTAGAAATCTTGAAATAGTTGGTACAGTAACAAATGACTCTAACCTTCATGCTGCATTAATGGCTTGCCCCAATTTGAGTAACCTGTTGCTCCTGGGTTGTGATGGACTGAGAGATGTCTTTATTGAGCTTCCTCAGCTTGAGGTATGCAACCTTGATTTCAATGGCTTAGGTAACTGCTCCCTTACTGTCAATTCTCCAAAACTTCAACATCTGGAAGTGCAAGGATGTAGTTGGATCAGAGTCCTTGAGACTGAATTACTCAGACACCTTACCATTTCTAATATGTCAGGTACTGAAAATTCTGTTTTCAATACTACTATTTTAGTGATTTTGTACTTGCAAACAGCATCATAATCAATCAACTTTTATTGTAGGACGGGTTGTCTCTCTAGATTTTGGAAAGCTTGTGGCACTCGAGTCATTGGAAATGAGAGGAGTTCAATGGAGTTGGAATGCTATAAACAAAATGCTTCAATTGGCAACTGAAGTCAAGCATCTCTTCATGAAGGTGGAATTCACTGGGGATTATGATGCTCTTCAGCCATTTCCTGAGATTGATATTGTTGATTTCTTTAACAGTCATCCCAGGCTAACAAAATTTGACATCCATGGTGCCATGTTTGCTGCTCTTTGCCAGAGAAACAGTTTGAAAAATGTGAGTCTGTAGTTTCTCATTTCTCAATGTTTGTTTAGCTAGTTTATGACCTTTGAAATCTTGGACGTTTGCAGGTGGACTCCAGATTTGTGATCCCTTGCCTTGAGGAGGTTGTAGTCACCGTGAGGTCGCCACTGAATGCTGAACAAAAGATGAGCACTCTAGAGTCTTTAATCTACTATGGAAAGAAACTGAGGAAGATGAGAATAAGAATTCTTCAGATGAAGAGCAGTCACAGCAGTACAGATGATTTTTTTGAGGACATTTGCAAATTCACTCATGTGAATCGCAGGATTGTTTCAATTGAATAAAAAAGGGTAGCCCAGTGCACAAAGCATCGCGCTTTGGCAGGATCCTCTATTGTTTCAAGGGATTGAATATCTTCCCTCTTCCCCTTGCATTCTTTTCATGGGAGGAGGGATCCTTGTTTCTCTTTGATTTGAATAGCAACATTCTTGGACCATTTCTTTTACATTTTATAGCCAGACTTGGAGCTCAGATGTTTTATATTTAAGCCAGATTAGAGGCTTAGTACTTTGAGGAAATTTATATGAGTTTCTTTGGTTTAGATGAAATGCTTGCTTTTTTGGAAATTGATATGCTTAGTTTTCAATTCTTGGCACGTAGTTGCAAGTCGGAAACAACTTCTCTATCTCTACGAGGTAGTGATAAGCTCTGCATATATTTGGAATTGTTGTTGGCATGTAATTGCAAGACTTGTCTAAAATATATTTAGTTACTGCAAGCATTTTGCTATTGAAAATTTCTGTTTTGGAAAGCAAAATGATAAATTCTTGTATGGAAAATTGGAATAAAAATGTATGTACGAATTAATAAAAATATCTTCAAATTTATTACAAATTCTCTTCGAACTAGGTAATAAAAGGTAATTACACATCATATGAATTAAGGAATCTCAAATTTATCGGGATTAAATAATAATTGTAATAAGATAAGTTGTCTTATTCTCTACAATTTCTAGGTCCTAACAATCATGCCAAATTTAGATGGACAAGAAGATAGAGACTAATTGTACGTCTCGAAATCAAATTTTTTCATATTATCATTTAATATTTGATATTCAAAATGTATAGTTATATGTACCATTTATATATAATATTATAATTCTTGTGAATATCTAGTACAAATCAATTATTTAAATGTTGAAATTTTGACTGCTTTATCTAGATTGAAACATTTTTTTTGTGCAATTGATTAACATATGTGTATGTTAATGTTACGTCCATCTTTACTTTATCTTTATTGATTTGATACAGAGATTAAAAAGTAATAAATGATAGGATTAAAAAGTAGTAAATGACAGGGGTAAAAAACTTTAAAATATTTTCAAAAGAAAATTTTAATTTTTTTAATTGTTAAGTTGGGGGGAAGGGGTCGAGGTATAGAGTGGGGTAAAAGAAACATTAATTTAATATTGAAGGAGAATTTTGACAAATATTTTTCTTAAATTTGAGGGATTTAGGTTCGTTTTTTTAAAGTTCTTACTTTTTTTTTATTTTCTTTTGTTATTTGTTTGGATTGAAAATATATTAGTTTGTATGTCTCCCTACTTGATTCTATATATTAATTTTTTTTAAAAGTTTTATTAAAAAAATATTGATAAATTTAATATGTATAATAATTAAGGACATTTTTGTAAATTTTCAAGTTACGATACAGTACCATACAATCAAATCAAACAATAAATTATCATTAAACAGTAGCAACTCATACAATCTATCCAAACATTGGACAATATAGTACTGTACAATGACATACCATACCATACGACACCATACATTATGAAACCATGACAAACCACCATCCAAACAAGCTGTTAGTTAAAAAGTGAATTTCAAAATTTAAATTTAATGAGTTAATCTTTTATGATTTTCAACATTAAATTCATTGTAATGTTAATATTATGGATTTAAAAATAATACTTCTATTTTTTGGATTTTGGTAGATTTTTGTAGGGGTGTGCATCGATCAGTTCGATTTGATTTTAGACATTATCAGTTCGATTTATTGATTTTTGATTTTTAAATATGCTAAACCAATAAAATAATTTTTATCGATTTTTAATTTATCAATTTTAAGTCCTTAACGATTTAATTTTCAGTTTAGCTTATAAGGATGATAATGAAAATTTGCAGACGAAGTACGAAAGAATAAAGATTAAATATTAAATACTAAAGTGGGTAATTAATCACTTAAGTATGGTAAGGATTAAAATAGGTAAAGTACTACTATAGTGTCCTATTACTATTAAATTATTAATATTTACGAAAGTATAAAATAATAAATTATTATAATCTTATTGAGTTATCGATTTACCCAATAATCCAACAATAAAAATCGATATTGAACCGATAACCCAATAATTTTTTTCTTCAAAATCATTAAGAACCCGATAACCTAATAACCCAATAACAATAAACTAATAACGTTTTTATCGATTCGATTTTTCCACGCCCCTAGATTTTTACACACACACACTCCATGTTGAATAAGTAGAGAGAATACTGCTGCTTAAATAAGGAAAACTGCTTCAGAGAATGTACAACAAGAATGTCCACTGAAATGATCAGGTGAAGACCAAATCTAAGGCATAAGAGCTTTACCATCAATATCTGAAATGATCCACCACTATAACATACTGAAAACTCTCTCTGCTTCATAACAAGTGCCAAATGATGCTAGTCCTAAGATTTTATCTGTCATTTAGTATGTGATTTCAACTAAAGAAAGTCTAAATGAGCTTCTTCTTTTGGAAATATCGCTTCAGATACAAAATTTGTAAAACCGATGCCAGGACGCAGACTCCCAAGGATGCAAGACTGAAGCTAGCCACACGCGTGTTAGTTATTTCACTGACTGACCGCATCTCTGCTTCTCTAAGGACAACAAGAAGTTGGTATGAAGGTGAAAGAACAACAGACCAAAAGCATTGCATCTATAAACATAGTTAGAAAAGTACCTGCTCTTTAAGTAAATCAAATTTTCATGAATGGCCTCCACAGCTCCCTCAAGCTTTCTCAGCTCAAGTTCAATACCCTACTTGACACAGAAATTTAAGTAACATTTCTGAAAAAGATCTATTATCTACTTATCAGGAAAGCAAAGGTAAAGAATAGCCAAATGGTGATCCTTTACTGATGTCTCCATTGTACAGAAGGAGATGACAACTACATAACCGAAGCTTAAACAGGTTACAACACAAGCTTTTGCCAGGATTTTCTATTGCTAAATCAAATTGTCTTGCTCTTGGATGAGTCATTGAGTTCTACTTCCATAATGAAAATGTAGCTTCCACAAAGCTATACTTCTGAATGGTTTATAAGGTGACCATTCTGGCTTTCACAATAAAATCATAATTAAGTGCTAAAGCTTGATTAGTTAACTCTTTGAACATCCTAGGTCAACAAAGCCACTCCACCCTCACAAGAAGGACAACATCCATCCGTCCAACCACTTACCAACTCTAGAACTAATAACAAAGACACACAAAGGAATTAACGAACTCAAATCTCAGCATATAGTCATGAATTAACCTTACTGCGCTCAGGACCACCATGTATAAATGGTTCATAAACAACTGGGTTTTCTACCAAGGCAAAATGTTTACAACCACATAGAGGGCAGTCCCGTAAACAAAGCTCCCGCTTTGTGCAGGGTTCGGAAGGATCAGACCACGTCGGGATTGTGGGGAAGTGATAAACAAACATAATTTCTCTTGGCTGTTCAATTAACTGTGAGAGTGTAAATCAGGTAACTTATTCCCTATTAACTATCTTACTCAAAGTATTTAGACTCCCTAAAAATAGATGCCATATAGAATAGGCCAATACTTTTCTTTCTTCAAACTGTGGACAATATGAGATTTTACTAACTGCCACTTTCTCTCCCTACTTCTCCATGATTTCAAATCCAAGTGACATCGGTGACATTGACTTCCCTCTTTAAAGAACTCTAGATTCATTTATACCATCATTAAACTATGGCCTTATTAACTCATCAGTAAAACATGCTTCAAATTCATAGTTTTTAGTCTAACTTAGTTCCTTGAGGATCCGTACTTCAAATTAGTGTGCTTTTGTTTCAGAAATTATGTTACAAACAAGGATCAAAATCTGAAAGGACAACAAAATCAGGTCCCACCTCTATCTTCTCCTTTCTGGCAACTGATTCCCAATCCTTGGCAGCAATTCCGGTTTTCCAGTCAAGACCAACATTTAAGCTCTTACCTCCTGGATTATGACCATCGTCAACCCAAAAACAAGCTAGATAGTTGCCAGCCTCAGTCGTTGTGAAGGAAAACTGACCATGTGTCATGTTCTCCTTGTGATAAAGGGTGTTTCCAAATGGTGAGGACACCTGCACAACAGCACAAGTAATAACTGCCATAAGATTCATTACAATAGCAGAAGGGATGGAATATGATAAATCAGACACAACATTTCCCATTAATTTGTACATATGTTTGAGTCAACAAAAGGACGATAACTATTTCAGTAAAACCAAGTAAAGAAACTTGAATCTTGAGAAAACACTTGCAAAACTTGAATCACAAGCAAACACTTGCAATACCACCTAAAATCTGAAATAACTTCCAATCTGTGTGTATGTGTGTGTGTGTGAGAGAGAGAGATCCCATTCAGGGCACAAGCCCATGTGCTTTATATTTGTAATCGATTAAGCGGAAGAATCAGGGATATACAAACAAAATACACTACCAAGCTTATGAGTTGATGCTTTGTATCATTGGATGTGTCTAGGCTTAGTACTACAATAGAACATGAAGGTGAAGCAGTAGAGAAACATAAACAACCAAACTAAGAATATTAATGATCATAAATTGTTTGAGCTGTTCTATGCAATCAAAGACAAAATGTTGGGGCAAAATTATTCATCAGAAAGTTTCTACACATGCGACTTCTTTTTTACTGATTAACAAACTTAATAGACTGTGTTTTTGGTGCTTTACTACTTAATCCTGTAATAACTAATAATTCTGCTTATTGTCTTTCGGAAACGACCTCTCTTCCTCCACGAGATAATGGTAAGGTCTGCATACTCTCTACCCTCCCCAGATCCCACTTGTGGGATTCCACCGGGTATGTTGTTGTTATTGTTGAATTCCGCTTATTCAAGGTCTTTTACCTGAAAACCCATTCTTCACTGCTACAGAATGGATACTTGTTATAAATAGTACCTTCAGATCATTATTCAACAGACAATAATTTGAATCTACCTTATAAAAATCTTTCACATAATATATCATACATGCATATGTTTCCGTTATTTTCTCACATAACTTAGTTTAGAGTAACACTATTGATAAGTAGAATAGGCTAAACAAAAGCGCAAGCAATCTGATGTCTTTATTATATACCTCAACAAACTAAGTGAAAATATTAACATAGGATTCTTCACATATTTATTTCTGTCAGTCCTTTTTTACTGTATTTATGAACAAGTCAGACCTAAAACATTATCCAAATCGACCGGACTATATTGCCTAATGGAATGAATTCTCTGGAGTAAAAAGTAAGATAGTCAAATCAGCAAAACAATCTTCTTGACAACTTGTCAAAGACCTAAAACATTATCCAAAGACACTAGTCTAACTACTGGGTCGCACTGCTATATGACTCAAAAAAAAAATCTTTCCCCAAAATCCCACACACCTCATTATTCCAGCTGATAGAAGAAGGAATCAGTTTAAACCATACCCCAACCTAAGAAACACGAGATGTTATCCTAACACATATCTAAAATTCATTCATGCCTAATTACCAACAACAACAACACAACAAACCAGGTGTAATCACACAAGTGGGATTTTGGTGGGGAGGGTATTGTGTACGCAGACTTTAACCCTACCTTACCAATGGTGAGAGGTTGTTACCAATAGACCCTCGGTTGAAGGAACATTTCAAAGAAGATCATGCCTAATTACCCTTTAAGAAAATCAAATCAAATCAAATCACAGATTCATATAAAATTTTAAGACTACTCATTCCCTAATCTTAAACTAAAACTAATAAAAACCCAAGTTCGAATTCCAGCTACAAAGACGGATTTGGTGGGCAAATCGACCCAGCCCTTGTTCTTGGGGCTGTAAACTAATACAAACTGAAAAATTAAAAAAAAAGATAAAATAAAAGAAAATTAGGATTGTGGGGTTTACCTTGACGGAAATGGTGGGGTTAGGATGGTTATGATCATCGGGAAGGGCATAGTAATCAGCCAAAACGACGACGTTGGTGTGAAGTTCTTCAGAAACACATTTAGTTCCAGTGGGCGGCACAGTCAACCATATAGCTTGTCCCTTTTGCAATAAACAGAGTACCATCAAGAATACCCACCTGCTCATGTCACCCATTATTTCCTGAACTTTGACTGACAGAGCTTTGGGACGTTCAAAAATGGAATCTTGGAAAATCGAAGAAGGAGATCGATCTCCTCGTCTTAATTATTTGGATGAACATATTGGGCATGATTAGCCCATCGGACCTTATTTAGTACTATTTGAAATCCATGGGCCTCTTTGCTTTTAACAATAGAAAAATAAAGCTCGTAACTCAAAAAAGAGAACTATTTATGAGCGAATATTTTTTTATTTTCATTCCTCTTGTTTTTAACTATCTTCGAATATTTGATATCATGAGAGTATATACATACTTTTGATAGTGTCAAAGAGTAAAAAACTATTTGATACCATCGAAGTATATAGATGTTATATTAATAAAATTGTAATTTTAATAAATAAGATTACAATTTTAATAGTTTTCTATTAATAATTTTTTATTTATTTCTTATAAAAAGCTCAATACTATATGATACTGATAGAGTATCAATATGCTAACGGAGTATCATAGAGGATTAAGCTTCAGTCCGATATGATACCGCTATAGTATCATATACTGATGTAGTATCACAAATGCATGGAGTAAAAAAGGAAAAAGTGAGATAAGCGGGTAAATAATTTAGGAATAATTACACCCACAAGTCACTGAGAAAAAATTTTTACATAAAAAATAGCTCACTTTTTTTTAATTACGAAAAGTAGCCATCCGGCTGACCTTTGGCTATATATTACAATTTTGGGCATTTAACCCTCGTTGTATAGGCATGTATAGTTAGTGTATATTTATGTATCATAATTTATACTTAGTGTATAACTCATGTATAAGTAATATATATTGTATAACAATGTATACTTTCTATAACTATATATAACTATATTGTATAGTCATGTATAATTGCGCTGATTTTAGGCTATTTTTTAATTTAAATAAAACATAAATTACTTTTT